>JASANG010002655.1:0-34510 GCA_030248215.1 Enoplolaimus lenunculus
ATTTTAATTTTAAATTACTAGTTTTACAAATAAATCTGAACGATTGTTTTTTTACTATTTTAAATTTCGAAGTATATATGTTGGGTTTCAGCTTTTTAGATTTAAGTTTGATATCGGATGATCAGCGGAGGTGATGAGAACCTGTCGAAAAATTTCCTAAATATAACCTACACGTTATATATACGTCGTGTTTTTACATATATTTAGGTATAAAGTCACTGTTGCGATTTTTTGATTCTGAAACAGCTTAACGTTCCGATGATTCATCTATATAATTAAAAGCTGAAATACCCCATATACGTATTTTGGACAAGTTTCCAGCATACCTACTTTGTTTACAATAGTTTCGTAGCACATTGACGTGACTGTTCTATAATTAGAAAATTTGCATACAGATTTTTATGCATTTGCTTTCGCTTTGGCGCATTAAATGCGCAAAGTTGGACGACATAGATTTTATTTATTCTAGCAAATAATGTTTTGTTCAGGGTATACCGTATATTCTCTCGTGATCAAAGAAGCGAGCAATGGCACAGGCAAGGTGTTAGTGGAAGCACTCCGGAAGCAGCAATTCGTGGCATGTCTCCGGAAACAAGATATTACGCTAAGGTATTTTCCTCCCTCGCGAATATATACTGTAATGCTTTTTAAAACTTATACAGGCGAACGTCCCGTGTTAAGTATAAACGCCTGTCCATTGCGAGACAGGGAGATTGGCGATCTTAAAGACTTGGTGGCTTTGGGTATATATAAGATTAGGCTTATATTTAGGTTTAAGTTTGAGTTTATACGTACGTTTTGGCTTATGCAAGGATCACGTTGTCAATTGTGTGTTTGGTACTTGTTTTGTTACTGTGCCCACAGTGGTACGCACTAATATTTATGCTACCTATATAAATATCAACAGAAAACTAAATGTTATGAACAGCCAGGTTTTCGAAAAATTTGCCTAGCCATATGGGTAGAGATGCCAACATGTCAGTACAATGAGTTTTATTTTACAAGTTGGGTTTAGTCTTTTTTACATTATATCTTTCAAAAAAATAAAATATTACACTTGCTGGAAATATTGTTGAAACAATCGTATGGTGCCCATATGGGTAACAAAGAGAAGACTAGTTACCTATAACTATAACAGTAAGGTATCCATATGCGCAGTAGCGAGCTAACAACGTATTCATATAGGTTGTTTCTACCTTCTGCTATGTGCAGGTGACAATTACTAAGCGCACAATTGATGAACAGGCCTTTATAATTTAATAGCACGGGTGGGGTAGCGATAATGGATCTATACTTTTCGAACTTTTTTCAGTCAATAACATTTTTACAGTAAATTATATTGTAAAAATGGACAAATACGTAAACCTTTTAACTTTCGTGTAAGTTAGTATGTAAAATAGATCACCCAATGGCGGATCCATGGGAGGCCTACCCGTGCCGTGTGCCTCCCAACAGCATCTCGACAAAAAGTATATAGTGTCAATTGCTGTTCTACGCTGTTTATTTCACTGTTTTATACACAATAGTATAAGCACGCTTTAAAGTTTCGAACTCACCTTTATTTGGCCCTGGAGTCATTCATGCGCTAGAATTAGGGACAATGGACATTTATAGACTCTAACAAAGGTTTTAGGACTCTGCCCGCTTACGGACTCTTATTAGGAATACGGACTCCTATTAATTGGGACTCAAAATGGATACCCCTCTTATTTGGGTCACTACAGTATGGGTCAAAAATAAGTTTATTACCTGTGAAATTTTGGCCCCCCACATTTTGAGATCCTGGATCCGCCACTTAGTTCACCCGTTTTTATTTAAAAAATGTTTGACTCCAAAATGGGCTAATGTTTCTTTTAGGGACGTAACAGTAGATTAAGCGTATTCCTAAGCCTAAGCCAAAGTCTAGGCTTTGCAAAAGCGTATTCCTAAGCCTATGCCTAAGCCTAAGCGTTGCAAAAGTGTATTACTAAGCCTAAGTTTAAGTAAAAAATATAGTCTAGAATGTAAGCCTACTCTTTTACAGACCCACCACAAACCGGGACGGCACTAAAAGTAACATGGCCCCCAAAATGGATAACGTTTCTCAGTTCCAGATATATTATAAATCAAATGTTGTGTTTTCTGCAAAATAACTTGCGTTCGTCAGGTATTAACAATTTTTAGTGATACGCGATATACCTGCTACATAGAATTCAAGGCCAATGTATAAAACAGGGCCGTATCAGTAGTAAAGCGTATTCCTAAAACTAAGTCTAAGCCTAAACAAAAATATAGCTAAACCTTAAGCTTACTCTATGGCAGTCGCACAGAAAAACATTCCACCCCTGATGTTTACATGGGCCAAAATCAGTATGCAGTTTAACGTTTCATACTTGTACATTTTAAATGTTCAGTACAAATCTGAATTTGTTTCATACGCCCCGCTACGGTCTATAGTTAATGACAGTCGACTGTTGGTTTGCCCAGTAGTTACCCTAAAAGTTACACTAGATCCAGTCATTTACTTCTGTACCTCCTAAAGTTCCAACGATTCTTAAAAGCCGAAACCTAAGCAAGTTGTTCGTTCTATCAGATTAATACTAATGCGAGGGTGTCCAGTAGTTACCACAAGTTACACTGGATTCCTGTACACTACGACTAAACCTAGTACCTAAAGGTCCAGCGGTCGATGTAAAGCCTAAGCCTAAGCTTAGACGTACGAAAATAGTATTAATATGTGGAAGTAACTTTTTCGTTCTATCTGATTAAAATTTAAACGGGGGCAGTAAATATATACCGGTCCTGATAAGGTTGACAGTAGTTTCGAAATTTCGTATAAGTAATAGTTGTAGCACGGCTTTGAGATATCTTTATCTTGAAATGAAATCATTTTTATATTTTAGATTGAAATTCGGTATAGAGACAACTTACCGCCGGTCACAAGCAACGTCTTTGAGTTCACTACGCCTCCAAGTGAGTTTGGCGTCGATAGTCCTGTAGACCCATTTTAAGGGGTGTCCAGGTTTCTGGTGGGTCTATAAAACAGCAGGTTTAGATTCTAGGCTACATTTTTCCGCTTAGGCTTAGGCTTAATACGCTTAGGCAAAGGAACACATTTCTGCAACGCTTAGGCTTAGGCTTAGGCTTAGGAATACGCTTAATCTACTGTTCCGCCCCTTAATGTAACATTTGCCGTCCTGTGTATCACGGGAACGACTGTACGAATATTGATTACCGCAGTAATGCATTAAGTCATGTGCAAAACATGAGACTAAATTAATTCATAAGCTTAACCTTTTCGCTAAGAAAATGGTTTTAAAGCCTGAATCTATGCCTAAACCTAATCGTAAGCCTTCAAAAGTGTCCTCGTCAGGTTATTCATCAAAGGCGTTCCAAAAATAGATGGTCCGGAGGCGACCATAGCCTTTTCCAGACGGGTCGGCAAGTCAACAATTCTGTTTTGACACTTAGACTCCAGTGCCGTACGTTGCCGCAAAGCGTTGCAGCCTGAGTGGCACTTTACTCGCGGGTACCCGTGGGAACCATAGGGTAAACGCGGGTCGGGTAAAACATTTCAGACGCGGGTATACCCGCAGGTAAAGATTTCTTTCACACGGCTAAAAATTGACAGTTTTACCGGCTCCAAACCTTTAAAGAGATAAGGTACAAAAGATGCGCTATTAGTGTAAAATTCATTGGAGCTATAGCGCAAAACTTCATTAAACTACAAATCACCAGCGATCTTTAAAATACTAGTTTAACTTCAGCCGCAGGTAAAAGGTGGGTCGCGGGTAGATTTTTTACCGTGGTAAACCCGCGGGTATTTTGTTTACCTGAGGGAGCTCGGGAGCTGCAACACACTGAACCATGCGTTACAGCAGTTGACGGCGCCGAAGAGCGCCACACGACGCCGAACGGTGCCGGACGGCATTAAAATTGCCAAGAAATATAGCTCCATGAGTAAATTATTACATTAGTTTTTCGTTAAAATGACATGCTTAGAAGTTTAGGCCAATGTAAAGAACGAGGGCGGAACAGTATAATAAGCATATTCACAAGCCTAAGCCTAAGCCTAAACCTAAGCGTAAGAATGAGCATATTCCTAAGTCTCAGCGTAAGCCTAAGCCTAAGTCATGCAAAAAAATTACTCTAAATGTTTTAAGCTTATTCTATTGCAGTCCTACAGATAAACGTTCCGCCCTTGATCTTTACATGGACCAAAGTTTTCTTGCAAGGCATTGTGTATTTTAAGTGCAACCAATCAAATCAGTTAAATTTACAAACGACAACAACAACCAATTAAATTTGGAAAAGTTCCTCAAAAGTTTTCTTGCAAGGCATTGTGTATTTTAAGTGCAACCAATCGAATCGGTTAAATTTACAAACGACAACAACAACCAATTAAATATGGAATGGATCCTCAAAAGTTTTCTTGCAAGCCATTGTGTATGTTAAGTGCAACCAATCAAATCGGTTAAATTTACAAACAACAACAACAACAACAACAACAACCAATTAAATTTGGAATGGTTCCTCAAAAGTTTTCTAGCAAGGCTGTTTATTTTAAGTGCAACCAATCGAATCGGTTAAATTTACAAACAACAACAACAACAACAACAACAACAACCAATTAAATTTGGAATGGTTCCTCAAAAGTTTTCTAGCAAGGCATTGTTTATTTTAAGTGCAACCAATCGAATCGGTTAAATTTACAAACGACAACAACAACCAATTAAATTTGGAATGGTTCCTCAAAAGTTTTTCTTGCAAGGCATTGTGTATTTTAAGTGCAACCAATCAAATCGGTTAAATTTACAAACGACAACAACAACCAATTAAATTTGGAATGGTTCCTCAATATCGATCCGAGAACGGTTGCTAGTAAGTGTTTTGTGTTGATTGGATATAAATTTTTGGCATAAGTATTCAGAACATCTGAAATACCCATATGACGAAAGGTTGAGCTTTTCATTTGGAATACAAAACTGCTACGTTCAAGGTCCATATTCTCAAATGCGTGTAGATATTGCCCCTATCAAAATCAATATCGATAGGTTTTTAAAGCTTGCGAATTTTTGCAATTACGGACCTTTATGATAAATTTTGTGGAAAATTGCTACAAAATTTTAAATAATTTTCATTGCATCACCAGTATATCTATATATTAAAGCTGAAACGCTCCACATACGTATTTTGGGCAGCATTCCAACAGATTTTTGTTTACGTTACGTACGCGAATTAAGTTTGTATGCGATGAGATACTTATTGTTTCAGAAGTTTCATATATTTTATTTAGTTCACTTATATATGAGTAGCCCAGGCAACAATTTAGCCTACGGCCAGAGAAGCGTTAGTTCAGTGACACATGTGTGCAACTACGTGTACTAGTAATGTTCAGAATTGAATAAAAATCAGAAAATGTAACTGTAGAGTGGCCAAGAAACGTATATTCATTTAAACTGTCTGGCACAACTGCCTCTTACACCACTAAAAGTGATCGAACTTCTAACATTTTTTTGCATACAGTTGCACCCGGTTTCCAAAATCTAGTAAAATAAAAGCTTAAATTACGCTGATCAGGTGGGAAGTTTGAGATTTTTATAGTGTTGACTTTCGAAAACGACCAAAGATCACAATTTGCTGTCTGCCAGACCGTCAGATGTTTTTTGTTCGTTTCCCATGAACGCTCTAAAATATCGTTCTTTCAATGTTATATCGGCCCGAAATGAAATCTTGGTTTTACACGTTTGTTTGTTTTTTGCCTTACAGGAACCGAAGTATTGTGGACCAGCGACAAAAATCGACCAGAAAGCCAATGGCGGCGAGTGTTCGCAGAAGGCAGCGCAACATCCGTGGCGTTGCCGGAACAAATGCGAGTTGGAGCGATTTATTTTGTGAAAATATTCGTCACAACTCGAGACGGACGAACAATTCGGAGTCCAACGGTGTTCGAAATAGAAGTTCAAGGTTAGTTCGTTTTGAATGGCTATTGATGCTACTATTAGCGGTATGCGATTTTTACGCAGGATTGCAATAGAGTAAATTTAAGCTTTAGACTATTTTTTTGCTTAACCCTTGATGCTTTTTAGCTTAGTTTAATATTCAGACATATATATTCTTACGTCTAATCACCTAGTCTTATCCTGTAAAGCATCAGGTTTAAGAATGTGTTTAAAGTTATTTTTTACACCTCTAAAATGAACGCTGACTGTTTTTTTAATATTTCAATCAGATGTTTATATTTTAATATAAGTTGTTAAATTTTGTAGCGCTCCCACACTGCAAAAAATAGTGAGTGAAATTGACCCTTTCCGAAACAGGCTCTACGGGACTACACAAATTGAGTCAACTTCGACTGCGAGAATGTTTGACGCCGCATACATAAAGTGCCATGCTTCGCACCGGTTGTTGTACCTTCCTCTGAATAAGGGGGGTAGGGCAAAAACGCAACGCATGCCGGGTACAGTTTTTCCCACACAGAATGTATCCAGTTGCACACTCTTGTGAATTAGCAATTCTCCACACTCTTGCTCTTATTCGTTGCATTTAGTTTTGAAAATCGACCGTCACATTTCGATACAGACCGACCCACAGTTGACCAATCAGAAACATAATTAAGCAAAATTATACCATTTTGTTGATTGATCCAAATTCCAATTGGCCCAATCTGAAAATTTACCCGGTAGGTCAGATGACCCGTTCACCCCAGCGAGCACTGGTGTCGTTTTACTGAAACGTTTCAGGAATTCAACAAATTTTATCTCCTTCGTTGTTAACTGTCGACTACCAGTTAAAATATTCTGTGGTAGATCGGAATACGCTTCGTATTTCATGGATAATTCCTCTAGCGTATCAACGCGACATGACCGGTAAGATTTCTAGGCGAACACAGAAAATAGCCCCGTATAATGCATCATCCATATTAAATCTTGTACCAGAAGTGCAAAATGAAAAATCCATTCCACAACACCGTCAAAATTAGAACAGAATATTTTATCCGAATTTTGAATGCAACTGTTGCACAACACTGATATTTCACCTTTAAGATAAATTGTAATTTGTGATTTAAAACACATTGGCCTATTGTGAGATAAGAAGTCTGCGGAAGCTATAGATTTGGAGGCTGCGCCTTCTGCTTAGGCAGGGGTTTAGATTTAATCATGGGCTTAGAGGGCAGGCCCTCTTGGGTAACATAGGCCCAGAAAGATGGTTTAGTATATTTCTCACCAATTTTTACGAAAGATTAAAATACGTCCCGAAGCTATTATTATGGTTATGTTTGCAAACGACTTGGTGCACTTAGAACGCTCAAAAAGTGTATGCAACGGAGTGACCCGAATAGGAGGTTGACGGTAATAAGAGTGTGGTATTTCTATTATGGAACTGAATCAATAGGAGTCTGTATCCTTAATGAGAGTTTATAAATTGATATAGGGTCCAAAATTACTTTACAATCGTTAACCCTGCCTTAACGCAAATTTTGTGTTTGTCAATGAAGGATTAACGCAAAATTCTCGTTCAAATTTTAACCCTTGTCACACTTTTTCGATACCGGACGTGAATTTTCACCGTAAACGCTACATTATCTCGCTTGGTTCCACCCTTGCCAAGTACTTTGCCGCGTTTCCCACGACCAGATATTTGTAAAATGCAATAAATATAAATACAGGGCGGAGTTTACACTTTTATACATTTTGCAAAATGTTCTTTTTTAAAAAATGAAAACATTTTGTACGAGGGTGTGTGTCATTTTTTTTGAGAAATGATCATCAAATATGCACGAGATCGAAACGCTCCCGATCATGAATGGCAAACAGTTCGGTTGCACGGCGGAACGTTGACGACAGACTTACGAAATATGGATTTGAGCCAGATTTGGTGGATCCGGTTGATGCCACACAGTCGTAGTGGAAATCTTCCGCATATGACGTATAAAATAACACCGTCTGTCAGTTTACGTAAGCGGCTCCATTAATTCCGCTCCGCAGTCCCAGGGTGGTGCTGTTAAAACAGACTGGGTCCAATAGGAGAATTTTGGCCCCACTTGAACTTGTGGTTTTGCGGATATGGTTCGTTCCGTATACTGAAGTGATAACAATGTTTGCCAGTTTATGTAATCGTACCAGTTAAAGTTAAACAGCGATTTACTGGGTACTGTAGCTACGCGAGTATGAGTAGGAACTTGGTTGTTTGAAATTAATTTTACTCAGCACTGAAAAACGTTGGCCCTCGTTTCTAAATGATGCTAAATTCTGGCATTGCCCAAATAGAAACTGGTTTGGTGCGTCTAAGATCGATCTGGCACTGTCCGGTGGTTCGGTTTCGTAAACCAGGTTTCGTTTCTATTGGTACATTTTGTGAAGCAGTAGGTTTTAACTATGGATTTGCAAACGACTGCCACTCACTTAAAATGGTTTTGAGTTCTGTAATGAATATTGAAACTGTAATTTAAACGGTAATACAGGTTTTGGATCGAAGAGTAAAGCTTAAAGTTGTTTATCTAAGGACAAGAAGGTCTGCTTATAGCCATATAGTGTATATCTTAAAAATCTTCAGCCACGCAACGTATTACAAGAGCCAGAGGTTACGTATAGGTCTAACCCGAAGTATAATACGGTCACTAGCGGATCCAGTGGTCGGTGGACGGCGTCCGCCCCCTATCAGATTTTTTGTGTTTAAACAATAAGGTCGCTATGTTACAATTTCTCACTAAGAAATGTTTTTGTAAAAGATACAATTTTCACTTCAGAATGTTTTTGAGATAAAATGATAAGGTTCACCGACCTTACAATTTTTCCCCTTGGAAAACTTTTTGGAGGATAAAATGATAAGCCTTTGTCATCCTGCCCACCACCCCCCCCCCCCGTCAAAAATTTCAGGATCCCCTCTGAATACCGTATATTTATTTCTTTCTCAGTTAATTTTACCAGTTAGAAAAATAAATATCCTAAACTTATCCAGAATTCACAATAATAAATTTCGCTGTGCCACCAAAAACGACATGAGATAGCGTGAACGAGTGGCAATTTTAAAAACTGTCACTCGTTAAGCCTACCATACTACAAATTTTCAATCTAACCCTACCCGAAAACACGTGTCACAAAAATTTTTGTGACACGATTTCGGGTAGGGGTAACTATTACAAGGACCCCCACGGCACATATCGAGTGACAAATTGTTAACTCGGCTTATATTAAATGTTTTAGCTGTGGTCAGTCCACCTTCAAGTTCAGCTGGTGCTTGCGTTGGTTCTGTTTCGTGTATAAGCGAAGTACGATTCTTTACAGTGCTTTAAGACGTTGGCAAGAGGATTAAATAATAGCAGCTGTAGCATGGCTTACGTTCTTCTGAGACACGAATAACATTCCTACAAGATTTAGCATCACTTGCTGATGAATGGTAAAATCTAAAACGATAAGGATGTCTACATTCTTAAAATTTATTCAAACTTAAAATATTAATACATTGTGTTTTTGTAAACTACTTAGCATTACTACCACTCTCTAAAAACTTAAACTTAAATTATAGCTTAAGTAAACTTGAATATCGGTTTAAGTAAAACTTAAATCGCTGGACGGACTAACTAAACTAGAATTTTAAGTTTTATTCAAACTAACGTGTTTTTCAGTTTAGCACGAGTTTAAGTTAACTTTTTAGATTAAGTAACAAGTGCAGCCGTGTATTTAAGAGTTCAATAAGTTTAGCATAAACTGAAAATATGTAAGATTTTAAATCAGTTTAAACGTAAACCAACCTGTTTGTTTAGGTTATCTAAAAAGTTAGTTTAATACTGGTGGATTAGCTTAAGCTTAAATCAAGTTAGTTTAAACTTTTTAGAGAGTCAATAAAGCAAATTGACGCCTTGTGACGTTGTGTAGCTTCATACGCAAATCGTCGCACAGTGTTGCAGGCCTCCGCAAACGCACTCTAAATAAGTTTTAACTTATGCTTCGCGTGACGTCACCGCCGCATATAGTATAACGGCACCCTAAGCCACACTATTATTATCAGTTGCTGATATAGAAAATGTTGACAGGTGGCGCAGCCAATGTATAGAACAGGGACGGAACAGTAGTATAAGCATATTCCTAAGCCTAAGCCTAAGCCTAAGCGTAAGAATAAGCAAATTCTTAAGCCTAAGCTTAAACCTAAGCGTATGAATGAGCATATTCCTACGACTAAGCCTAAGCCTAAGCGTAAGAATGAACCTATACCTAAGTATAAACCAGAGCAAAAAATTGTCTAATGCTTAAGCTTTGTCTATTACAGTCCCGCCGGAAAACGTTCCGGACCTGTTCAATACGTGGGCCGGGAGCGAGATATGTTGTAAAAAGTTTGCGATCGAAGCAAACCGAAAGCCAAACTTAATTTTATTACTAAATCTTAATACAAAATTTTGGTTTCAATCGCTGGCGGGCGGCTGGGCATGGCTATACCTTCCTTTAATGGTCAGTGAGTGAATATTATTGTCCTCTTGTTCTTGTCACTTTAGCGTCTTTGCCTCAAACGCTGTTCGCTCAATCCGGCGGATCCGCAATCTCGGGTATCCGGTTCGAATCCTGTTTGTGGATCGGATGAAATTTGCGTCCCCGGATGTCCGTATCGTCTTATTGCGTCGTGTCGAGATGGTTGGTGTATGGCGAGTGATTTGATTCGGGCCGCTGGGTCCATTCGAATTTAAATTGATGATATATGTATTGATTTTAGTGCTAACTGCAAGCACTGGTTTTGGTTTTTAGGTGGGCATGCAAAGGCGGGGCAACATCTTTAGTGCAGTAATATTAGTCGAAATCTATACACTGCAAAAAATGGTGAGTCAAATTGACTCTCTTCGAAATAGGCTTTTCCTGACTACACAAACTGAGTCAAAATTTGACTCCTTCCGCATTAGTGAAATTCGACTCAATATTGAGTAAATTTTTGCTGAAATAATGTAAATAAGTAAAAGTACTGATGTCATTTGCTGATTAAATAAGTAAGTGTAAAACTTAGAATTTTGTGTTTGCTTAAAATTAAGCAAAACTTTACCACGCACCATATTAACTAAAAGCGACTCTAAATTTGGCAACAGTTTTACCTTAAATTTTAAGCATGTTTTAGTGAGTATGTTGTACACCTTTCACCAAGTATAGTTTAGGCGTTGACTTGCCTTGCAGGTACAAACAGTAATGAGTTTTTGTAACCTTGATCTTTACTTGTACATATATAAATCTATCGGCCAATGTTACTTTAAGCGGCGTAACAGTGGATTAAGCGTATTCCTAAGCCTAAGTCTAAGTCTAAGCCTAAACAAAAAATGTAATCTAGAATCTAAATCTACTCTTTTATAAACCCATTAGAACCTGGATGCCCCTTAACATGGGCCAATCTATCAATAAAACAATATATACTGCGCTCCAAACTATGGAAACATGAATGCGTACTCTCAAACGTGGGTGTAGCACTTAACACAACTGTTGTTAAGAGGTTTGGTAGGTTTCAAACCAGTCCATGTTGACCTACCAGATTTAAAGCACTGGTCATATTTTGAAATATCTTAGTTCTATGACAGATTTGAAATCCGCAATTGTAGAAGTTCTTCAGTTTGAAAACCTATCGCTAAAGCGCCATTCACACGTGCAAGTATGCAGAGGGAACTCGCAGCTGGAACTCGCATGCAATAATATATACTTGCAGCTGCAATTATTTTCAAAGAAACATTTCGATTGAGCAATCAAACTGCAGGTGCAAGAAATTCAAGCAACATGCAACTGCGTTTACAGGTGCAAATTAAATTCAACAGCATGAATTCCAGTGAATAATTTGCAGTTGTAAGAACTTCGAAGCTGCTTTGTGACTAAACTTGTGCGTGCAAGTTGCACGTGCAAGCTATTGCTACAAAAACTTGCATGTGTGAATAAGGGTTTAGTGGTGTTTACAAATAAAACCAATATTTTCACCGCCTATAGACCAATACTTTCTACTAACAGTTCCCAGTTGCCTATCTGATTTTTTTACAAACATAAATAAAAAAGAAACTAAAATAAGCCACAGAATATAGAAAGCAAAAAGAGCCATCGTATTTCATGTCCTTCGCAAAGACCCGTGTAAAAATCAGTGGCGGAACGTTTTTTGTGGGACTGCTATAGAGTAAGCTTAAGCTTTAGCCAATTTTTTGCTTGGCTTAAGGCTTAGGCTTAGGCTTAGGAACATGCTTGTAATACAGTTCTGCCTTTGTTCTTTACATTGGCCTTCGCAAAAATGGAATATTTTTCACTTGTTAAAATTGTTTTATCAGTTTCACAAAACTTTCTATTTCTAGACATACATAATATGCTAAAAAAGATGTAAATAAACATTTGTTTGCTTTCATCATTTGTCAAAAAAAACTATGTCATGAAACATATTTTAAGACAATTTTGTTTGCTACTTTTGAGAAAATTTTACTAAAAATAAAATCTCAAAAATTCATGCTCAAAAATATATTTATGTATTATTTTTTTTCTCGTCTATTTTTATTTCGGGTGTGAACAAAAGGATATTCTTGCTTTCGTCAGTTTCTCAAAAGAAGAGACAATAATTTAAAAATATAAAACAATCGCTTTTTATATATAAATGTCTTAAATTACACACAAAAAAATGGGTTTTTTTGGACAAATTTTTAACACAATATGTCTTAAAAGAGTGTTTTTTGTGACATTTTTGCAGCAAAAAACTATCCAACTTTTCTTTAAAATTTGACAGAGAGAGAGACAGACAACGCATGAAGAAGGTCATTGTAAAGGCGTGAGAATAAGAATTGCGATGTTTGTTTGCTTTGATGTTCTGTATTATACTTATATGAAAAAAATTTATAGAAAAGATACTATTTTTATATGAATAAAATCAATATTTGAAGTTTCATTGATGGGCTGAGATGAAAATGAGTGATTTTTTTTAATTAAGGATTCCGTAAATAGTACTAGTGTGTTGTCGTTTTTATCATTGTATTCTGCTTACTTTATCCTGTTGTGGTCTCAAATAAAAGGTATTTAATCGCTGTAATCATTCGCAATACAGTTCATTTGTGAAACTGCGGTTGGCGATAAAATATGTTTTTTTTTTCATTTTTGGACATCGCACTGTTTCTTATCAATTCTAGTCTGTATTAATTATTTGCTATTTTGAAGGACGAGATTTTGTTTGAGGTTAGTATTAATTGGGTTATGTCAATTAATGAACGCAATTAATATATTCACCTCTTGGGCTCAAGTTTTGTGAATTGTGTATAGCAGAAATCAACTGCCACTAGCCGGTAATGGGTCTTGCCATTTTTGGCCAATGTAAAGAGCAGGGGCGGAACACTATTATAAGCATATATATTCCTAAGCCTAAGCGCCTAAACCTAAGTGTAAGACTGAGCATATCCCTAAGCTTAAGCCTGAGCCTAGCCAAGGAAAAAAATTAGTCGAAAGCTTAAGCTTATCTGTAGCAGTCCTACAGAAAAACGTTCCGCCGCCGGATTTCTGCATGAGCCCCAGTTATGAACCTGAGAACAATTTCTCAGTTGGGTGGTTTTTACCAGCACCACTCTCAGCTCGAGGACTTTGAAGTGCGATCCGGACGGAAGTCTCACGTCTTAGTGAAAATTTTGCAGAGCACTTGAAATGAGCTGTGAACCTAACGCTAATATGGAAAGTAAATCGCTTTATTAATCAGCCATCTACAGCTGGATAGCTTATTCAACTTCGACAATTCATGCGGACACCAGGTAACTTTTGAGGGAGCTTCAGTATCCAGGACACTGAAACCAAAAATCTTCAGCGTCCGGGATACATTTTCGCAAAAGTTACCTGATGTACGCATGATAAAATGTATATTTTATTACAATTTCCATTTTATCATGCGAACACCAGGTAACTTTTGAGCGAGCTTCAGTATCCAGGACACTGAAACCAAAAATCTTCAGCGTCCGGGATACATTTTCGCAAAAGTTACCTGATGTACGCATGATAAAATGGAAGTTGTAATAAAATATACACCAATTTTAATGCTAAATATTTCCTGTACCGCCGAATAATCTAGAACCTAGCACTGCAAATTCCAGTGAGTTGATTAAACAACTCAGAGAGAGAATTAGTTCTTTTTGGTCACTTCTGAGATAATAACAGTAAATATTATCTCACTCTGACCTGATTTAATTCCGGATCAGTTGACTAATGAATCAATTCAGAATCCTGAGTTCTGAAAGACTTAATTCAGAACTCATACTTCTAAATGGATTCAACTCATTCTATGAGTTAAAATCAACTCATTGGAATTTTACAGCGAAGCAAAGTAGAAAACAAATACATTATCCACTATGTCTCGTTTACCAATTAAAACCATAGCAGTGTAGTCGATAAGCATACGTTAAAATGTAATTTTAAATTGATTACTGCACCGAAAGAATATGTTTAAAATTTGCAATTTGAACAATTTCATTTTGCACAAGTTGAGCGCTAAAGTGCGTATGCTGCATACGCTGTAAATTCCAATACGTTGACTAATCAATTCAGCTAGCGAGTTTGTTATTTCTGAATTAATATCACAGTAAACATTAACTCACTCTGAGTTGAGTTGATTCTCACTCTGAGTTGAGTTGAAGCTGGGTGAGTTGATTAATTAATTCAAAATGAATTGAATCACCTGAAATTTCTGGATACTGAAAGTCCTATTAACTCAGACTGAGTGATTCGACTCATTTTGAGTTAAAATCAACTCACTGAAATTTACAGTGTACGATGTGTAACAAAACTGCTAAAAACTTTACGAATTGCCATTACTGACCCTAATTCTATATTAAGTCATTTAAAACTTCAGAATTTTAATATTATTACTTAGCCTATTAGCCTTCTGCTGTGGCCTAAACCATGAAATCGTACATAGTTGCGTTACTGGTTGCTGGGGCGTTCGTATGCCTGATGCATTTCACAAGTGCCAGATCGCTTCCTGAGCAAGTCCAAGACGAAGAAAAAACACGTGTTGTAAGTGGTATTTTCCATAAGAGACCCATAAGCTCGCATGAAGGAAACGTTTATATGTGGGGCTGCAATAGAGTCTAGCTTTTTAGACTATTTTTTGTTTAGGCTTAGGTATAAGCGCATTTTTAAGCTTTAGACTTGTACACTTAACGGTCGCGTTTGATACATTGGTCGTTAAGGCCTTTACAACCAGAAGGACGACAGGCGGGGCCAAGCCCTCCCTTGAAATTTTTTGACAGCCTTAAGAAAAGTATCAACTTCGGTGGTTCATCTGAATTCAATACATGCCCCTCTTGAAAAACTTTTAGCCCTAACTTGCCAAACTGGTTGCATCGCTGAATAGCTTAAGAAATTTTTAACATGGTGCAGCCTGAAGCATAATCGAGACAACGTCTTGCGCCCCCATAACGTGCGGGTCACCCAGGGCACCCGTACACTGAAAATTCTAACGAGTTGATTAATCAACTCAGTGAGAGAATTAGTTATTTTTTGCGCTGATTTAATTCCGAGTGAGTTGATTAATGAACTCAGAATGTGTTCAATAAATTCAGAATTGTGAGTTCTGAAATACCAAATTCAGAGCTCAGACGTCTGAGCGGAATCAACTCATTCTGAGTTAAAATCCATTGACGTGAATTTACAGTGTAATATTCAATGAGTTCCCCAAATGATTTACTAAAGCCCTATACTGTATTGACCCGAATAAGAGGGAGGGACTGATATTTATTTGGCCTCTTCGGAGGGTACCCCCCTTGTTATACGGTTACGGACTGTTATTTATTTTTAACCCACGCTCCGCCATCCTTCGTTACTAATATATATCCGGTACTGAAACTATTCGTTGAATTAAATGTTTGTTTGTGTTGTGTAAATAGCTTGAGCGATAATGCAAGGTTATACGTTGGAATGTACTTTCAAAACTTAAGTACGCTTTAAAGTTTCGAAGTCAAATTATTTGGACCTGGAGTCATTTATGCGCTATAACTAGGGATAATTGACATTTATGGACTCTAATTAAGGTTTAAGGACTCTATCCGCTTACGGACTTTTATTAAGGATACGAACTCCTATTGATCGGGACTCAAAATGGGAACCCCCCTCTTATTGCCCCCTCTTATTCGGGTCAATACAGTAATTGATTCACCGAGGCGTCTTGTTCTTCATCCAGGCCCCATTTTCGTTCACTGAGTCCCAATTCATACCGAAATTATCAGACCTTCTGGCAAAAATTCGATCAGTTCCGTCGCTTGAGGCAGTTCTGAAGTTACACCCTGATAAAAAGTTGTAGATAACACTAAATTCCAGTGAGTTGATTTTAACGCTGAATGAGTGAAATACTGTCAGAAGTCTGTGAGCTCTGATTTAGGTCTTACAGACCTCAGAATTCGGAAATGTTTGAACTCATTCTGAGTTAATTAGTCAACGCACCCGGAATTAAATGTTATGGCCAATGTAAAGATCAGGGTCGGAACAGTATTGTAAGCATATTCCTATTTCTAAGCCGAAGCCTAAGCGTAAGAATGAGGTTTTTCCTAAGCCTAGGCCTAAGCCTAAGCCTAAACCAAACAAAAAATTAGTCTAAAGCTTAAACTTACTATTTTCTAGTCACACAGAAAAACCTTCCGCCCCTGATCTTTATATGGGCCAATGTTATTAACTAGGAAATAACCAGAAATAACAAATTTTCTCTCTGAGTTGATCGATTAACACATTACGTCTTCACTGTATCAGCTAACGAGTTGATTATTTCTGAATTGATATAAGTAAACATTAACTCTACTCTGAGTTGAGTTGATTGTCAATCTGAGTTGAGTTGACACTGATTGAGTTGATTAATTAACTTAGAATGAATCGAATCAACTCAAAATTCTGAGTTATGATAGTCCTAACTCGGACTGAGTGATTCAACTCATTTTAAGTTAAAATTTACTCACTGAAATTTACAGTGTTATAGTATTTATTTAACACGAGAATTTTAGCTTTCACTTCAATAAAAGTATAAGTGTGCGTTTGCGTACATACGCTAAAACCCAATTTAAAACTTATTTTATTATATTTTCAAACGTGGTTAATATCAAAAAGCTTAATGCTAAACCTAAGTCTAATTATTAATTTGTCCATTTCAGAAACGCGGCTACCATGGCTACGGACCATACGGCCACGGCCACGGCCACCATGGTCACGGCTACGGCCACGGTCACCACGGCCATCACGGGCATCATGGTCACCATGGCCACTATGGCCACCGTCGCCATGGCTACGGTGGTTACGGCCACGGTCACGGTCATGGCTACGGTGGTTACGGACACGGGCATCGAGAAGGCCACGGTCACTACGGGGACTACCATAAATATGGACGTAGCTATGGACACGAAAAGCACTACGGACACGAATATGGAGAACATGGAAAACACCATGGCCACGGGCATAGGGAAGGATACGGACATGGGCATCACGGTTATGGCCACGGGCATCATCATGGGCATCATGGATACGGCGATGAAGGATACGGGGGACATGGTGGATATGGCGGGTACGGTGGATACGGCGGTCACGGTCACGGACACGGATATGGTCGGTATGGATATGGACATCGGTCGTGAAATGATTACCCTTTTGGGATGTAGATTGTTCCACTGCGGGACGCTAAAGTATTAATATGGGCCAAATTTTCTCAAATTCAACTAGTCGGATTCGAATTTGTACTTCGAGAAGTTCAATTCAACGTGCCAACTTGCCTTTGATTTTTGAAAAAATTTTCATTTTTATGTTTTTTTTTGCTATAGTTTGTTTCCATATTAGCGCACGGTCGTCCCAAAGCGAGCCACACTGAGTGAAATGTTTATGTCCAAATAGGACAGTTTCGTTCCGAATGGCTACACTGCAAAAAAGGTGAGTCAAATTGCCTCTCTCCGAAATAGGCTCAACGGGCCTACGCAAACGGAGTCAAATTCCACTCCGCCAGGGTCAAATGCGATTCATTGAGCCTCACGTTTGAAGCTGGTTGAGTGGAATTTGACTCTCAGTTTGGGTAGTCCCGTAGGGCCTATTTCGGAGAGAGTCACAATTTGACTAACCATTTTTTGCAGTGTACACAGTATAAATAGCTGCTGGAGTTAAATTTCGCATGGTAATCCACGCCCCTGTGAAAATTTTGTTAAGACCTTCCAATTTAAATTACGCCTACGGACGCCCTTGAATATGTGCAATTTCATTTTTTTATAGCTTTAATTTTCAATTAGTTTTGCTTTCAAGAAAACGTCGTCATTCGCCGTTTGCCGTTTTGGTAAAGTCCTAAAGCAAGAGTGGATAATGTACACATGTAGCGGATCCAGGATCTCAAAATGGGGGGTGTGACAAAATTTCACAGGTAATAAACTTACTTTTGAACCATACACAAACCACGAACTATTGTCATAAAATTGCACTATAATTTTTGTCGAGATGCTGTTCTCCCTCATGGATCCGCCATTGATGTCAACGTTTCAGAAGAGGGTAAATGTAAAGAACAGGAGCGGAACAGTATTATAAGCATATTCCTAAGCCTAAGCCTAATGAGTTCGTAACTTTGTACATTCCGTGTTGCCTAACCTTTTACGCGCCATTCTGAGGCATGAAGCTGGTGAAGTTGCCAGTTCTCTTTGTTTTACAAATTATATCGACTACTCTGTACACTGTATAAATTTCAGTGAGTTGATTTTTAACTCAGAATGAATTGAATCCACTACAGTGGTCTGAGTTTTGAATTATGTCTTTCACACTGTAAATTCCAATGAGTTGATTTTAACTCCGAATGAGTGAAATGCAGTCAGGAGTCTGTGAGCCCTGAGGTCTTTCAGAACTCAAAATTCTGAATTGATCGTTCTGAGTTGAGCAATCAGCTAACCCGGAATTAAATCAGCTCTGAGTGAATTAATGTCTACTGTTATTATCTCAGAAACAACCAGAAATCACTAATTCACTCGCTGAGTTGAATAATCAATTCATCGGAATTTGCATTGTATGGCCATTGGCCAAATGAAATAGTTGCACTGTTTTTATAAAAGATTTTGAGCCCCGCCCCCAACAAATGATTTCGGGCATAAAGACAACACAACGCGTGCTGGGTACATTTTATTTTTTGTGATATAGATTATAAATTCTAGTGAGTTAATTTTCACTCAGAATGTGTTGAATCCACGTAGAAGTTTGAACTCTGAATTAGGTCTCTGAGTTAATTCCGAACATAATTAAATCAGTTCAGAATAAGTTAATATTTACTGCTATTATACTCTGCAATAACCAGAAATATCTAATTGTCTCTCTGAGTTGATTAAACCAACTCATATTGATTAAATCACACTAAAATTCCAGTGAGTTGATTTTAACTCAGAATGAGTTAAATCACTCACTGTGAGTTAGGACTATCAGAACTCATATTTCTGAGTTGATTCAACTCATTCTGATTTAATTAGTCAACTCTTCCGGAATAAACTCAACTCAGAGTGAGAATCAACTCAACTCAGAGTGATTTAAGGTATGTTGTTATTAACTCAGGAATAATTACCTTTCCGTTTGAGTTGATTAATTAACTCATTGGAATTTACAGTGCAGCTCATTGAAATTTAAAATGCGTTGGCATTTGCGCGTTGGTATGCTGTTGAAATTAATTTCTGGTTACGTCTATTTCTAGTAGATATCGACTTTGCATTATATACACCTGAAAGTTTGGTTTGAATTTTCAAACGCCACAATTTTTAGATAATATTTCATTTAAAGACTAAAAAACCAATTTATAAACTATTAAAAGTTTGGCCTATGTAAAGATCAGGGGCGGCAGAACGTTATTCTGCGGGACTAGAATAGTTTAGTGAAAAAACTAAAATATAAGATCTATTTTAGATTCAAAATGCCATATCTTTAGTTTTTTCATAGAACGAGATCACTTGTGGTACAACTTTCATCGCGTCAAAGTGCGACTTGATGTTAGGTGTTTTCGAGAAATCTGCACCCAATTTTTTACTCATTCGAGTTCAAATAGACACCAGAAATAGATCAGCCCAAGTTATCTGAAATGTGAAATTTGAACAGTTGAACAGTTTCTACTTGAAATGTGAAATTTGAACAGTTTAACAGTTTATACTAAACGCTTTTCGTGTTTTTAAACCAAAAAAACGTTGATTGATGCTTTATAATAGCAGTTTGTTTGACAAACACCAAAAAATCAGTTTCATTTAACCTAGAAATAAACCAAAAAATAACTAATTTTCTGTAATGCACTATTCATACGTGCCAGTTTTTGTTGCGAGAACTTGCAGCTGCAAATTTCACGCAGAACTATCACTTTTTATCAGCCAATGAGTCAGCGGCTGCAATAAATTCAATGAATTTGCATGGTTATTCACTCTCAATTGAACAAAATTCCTAGCTATGATTTTTAATGAATTATTTGCAGCTGCAAGGATTTCGAACGGAATTTCGGACAAAACTTGCAAGTGCAAGTTGCAGCTGTAAAAGTTCTCGCAGCAAAAACTTACACGTGTGAATAGCGCATAAGAGTTGGTTAATCATCTCAATTGAATTTTACAATCTGCATACAAAAAGCTATCGGGTCACTACAGTACATGAGAGATTAGAAAACAATTCTTACTTTATTTCCACCAAGATAAACGCCTTGTCGCTTTCCAATCTGTTTGTCAACAAACGAAAATGCTTCGGCAAATTGAGACATTCTTTCTTTAATCGCTTGGTTCTGAAAAATATAAACTTTAAAATTTGTGACAGTAGTGTGAACTGATGAAAAACATTTCAAATTTTGTTGAATTTAAACAAAAGAAGTATTTAAACTTTAGGCTTGTTTGCTATCTGTATTACGGTACTAAAAAAGTCACAAAGCCACAGTATCGAAAAAACACAACTAGAAAATTGTAAACAAAACGAGTAAGTACACAATGTTAGAAGTATAACGCAAAATGGTCAGGAACAGTTCCACAAGAACACAAGTTCCCACACCAATTTAGCGCCCTATGTATATCTGCTAGAGCCAGGCAGCGTCAGAGCAGACAGGGGTGGGGCCTCTTCCAAAATTATAGGGTGGGTGACCCCAAACTCGCGAGCGAAGCGAGCGAGAAACCAGACGCATTTTAAAATTTAAGCGGTTTTTTGTTTCGACCGGTTACGGTGGGGGCCCCTTTATAGGAGTGGGCCCCCCTCAAATTGGGGGTATGGGAGTGGCTGCTTTGGCCCTGTAGTCAGGTGCCGCGATGCAGCGCCGGATGTCATATATATCTGTGGAAGAAACATCGCGAACGAAACGAGAAAGAAGCAAAATGCAAATTTCAGTAAATTGTAACGTAGTGACCTTCACTGTAAATATCAGTGAGTTGATGTTAACTCAGAATGAGCTGAATCATTCAGTCTGCGTTAGCACTATCAGAACTCAGAATTTTGAGTTTATTCAATTCATTCTGAGTTATACAATTAATCAACTCACCCAGAGTCAACACAACTCAGAGTGAGAATCAACTCACCTCAGAGTGAGTTAATGTATACAGATTTTAACTCAGAAATATCTAACTCGTTAGCTGAATTGATTAATCAACTCATTGGAATTTACAGTGAAGACGTAATGTGTTAATCAATCAACTCAGAGAGAAAATTTGTTATTTCTGGTTATTTCTTAGTTAATAACATTGGCCCATATAAAGATCAGGGGCGGAAGGTTTTTCTGTGTGACTAGAAAATTAACTCAGAAATAACTAACTCGCTAGCTGAATTGATAAATTAACTCATTGGAATTGACAGTGTACCATTTTTCATACGAAAGTTTTGTTTGATTTTGCCTGTTATACAGTCGACGCTTTTTACTGGCCAGTTTTCAGCGGCAAAAGATCTAAAAAGCAGCATCCGGAGATTTCAAAACAATTTAGCTACAATGGCAGCACGAGCTGTACGCAACTTAATGTTGAATATGCTAAATTTTTAATAATAATAATGATAATCATAATAATAATAAATAATAATAAGAATAATAATAATAGTAATAAAAATGGCGAGTCAAATTGACTCTTTGCGAAATAAGGTTTTCCGGACTACACAAATTGAGTCAAATTCGACTCCGTCAGAGTCAAATTCGACTCAATGACAGATGCATTGAGTCGAATTTGACTCTGGCGGCGTCGAATTTTGACTCAGTTTGTGTAGTCCGAAAAAGCCGATTTCGGCGAGAGTCAATTTGACTCACCATTTTTTGCAATGAAGTATGAACTAATTTGTCAATCTGGTAATACACGCATGGAAAATTTGTGCCATATAAGTAACGATATGCTCCAGTATTTTTGAAAATTTTCAAATTAAAACCTTACCAAAAATATCGAAAAATTCCGGTAAAAAATACCCGATTAATGCCGGAACCGGCTAGTGAGAAATACCGGATTTCGCTACCTGTGTATAAAAATATTATATATACATAACACATCTATCGGATTTCGACACCGGTGGCCGAATTCAGACAGAATCCTGATGTATATGTATATATAATATACATAACATACACTCGTGTATATGTGTATATAAATGAAATCATTGAGCAATAATAAATAAAAACTTTAAATATAGAAATGGCCGTAACTGCCAGCAAATTTTGCGCCAGAGTCAGTGGTCCATTTTATGCCGGAACCGGCTAGTGAGAAATACCGGATTTCGCTACCTGTGTATAAAAATATTATATATACATAACACATCTATCGGATTTCGACACCGGTGGCCGAATTCAGATAGAATCCTGATGTATATGTATATATAATATACATAACATACACTCGTGTATATGTGTATATAAATGAAATCATTGAGCAATAATAAATAAAAACTTTAAATATAGAAATGGCCGTAACTGCCAGCAAATTTTGCGCCAGAGTCAGTGGTCCATTGTATGCCGGAACCGGATACAGAAAGAACCACAGATGTCTTGACTACGGATTATTCATGACGCGGAAGCTTATTTTATTGAATGATTGCTATGTCAAATTCAGTTTCTGTTTAGGCCAAACTGTCACTAAAACTGTGTGTCCAATCAGGTTGATTTATATGTTAACACGCTGTAGTAAACAAATAAACATCATTGATTATGCTTAATTGTTTTTCAAAAAATATCGTAACTGGTGTTTGGCTTTGGCTGATTGGCTATTTGGTTTTAGAATAGCAAACTGGCCAATGCTAATTATCAATTGGCCTACGACATATTTGTTTGTTTGTGAAATTATACGTTCTTCTGTGCCCCCATGAAATTGAATTTTAAAATTTAAATGTGATTTTTGAAATATACGCACATGTTTGCTATACTCCTACTATAATTGAGCAACCGCAGGTGAAAAATGCCGGCACCGCAGCCGAAAGTCAACAAAATTTGCCGGACCCGGATGTAAAATCAGAGGTCAAGAAAAATTAGCGTTTGATTTGCTTAATATTAGCAAATATCACACTGCCAAAAATGACAAGTCAAATTGACCCTCTCCAAAAGAGACGTTACGGTACTACACAAACTGCGTCAAATTCGACTCCGCCACAGTCCAACGTGTGACTTAGTGAGTTGAATTTGACTCTGTCGGAGTCGAATTTGACTCAGTTTATACAGTCCCGTAACTCAGTTTGTATAATCCCGTAAAGTCTAATTCGGAGAGAGTTAATTTGACTCACCATTTTTTGCAGTGCAGTAGAGAGTTGTTAAAGATTTTCGTTTCAATTCTATTTTTGAAGAATGTCAACAACAAACTCTACAAAAATTACCAAAAACTCATCGAGTAGAACAATACAACTTTTGTAAAACTATGCAAAACTTCGGTATACCAAAATAGCCTAAACTTTCGCCAGAACTTCTACAGGAGCCATAGCAGCAGTGAAAGCCAGAGGTCGATTTCGTGCCGAATTCAGAGCCCTGATACAAATGTTCGGTTGTATCCCGTTTGCAGCCAATCTAAAGAACAGGGGCTGAACAGTGTTAATATACGCTTATTCCTAAGCATA
The DNA here is from genome assembly GCA_030248215.1 of Enoplolaimus lenunculus. Classification (NCBI taxonomy): domain Eukaryota; kingdom Metazoa; phylum Nematoda; class Enoplea; order Enoplida; family Thoracostomopsidae; genus Enoplolaimus; species Enoplolaimus lenunculus. Next base: position 23,964 of record JASANG010002655.1, read on the forward strand.
GCCTATTAAGAATAACCCTAAGCATAAGAATGAGTTTATTCCTAAACCTAAAGCCTTATCCTAAGCCTGATCCAAGCAAAAAACACTAGTCTAAAGGTCAAGCTTATTCTATTTTATTACCGCACTGAAAAAAGTTCCGCCCCTGATTTTTACATGGGCCCTGTTTGCTTTATCTCGTTCTCATTTTAACCCATTTTGAACCGATATTAAAATAAAACTGAGCAGATGCCAAGGCAAAGCTGTATAGAATTTAGGTTCAGTTTAGTTGTGAATTAGCGACGCCGTGATAGCAAGTAACTATTGCCTTGAGTTTGGTGAATTTTTGGTTTTCTACTGTTTGAATTTCGTGATATTTACTAGATTTTGTTTTAGTGTAAACGAGCGTATTGTCCAGTGAAATACGCCTCCATTCGATAGTCCGGGCTTCGAATCCTAACTTGAAATTAGATCTCGAATAAAGCAAAAAAGTATTCATGTGACAAACGGTTTTGACACAAATCAAGCGATTCTTTACATCGTTTACTGAAAGGGAAAACACAGCAGTCAAATTTTACATTTGTCGTCTAACCATATTCGTTCCTAAATCTGGATATATTTTAAGAGCCTATACATCGGGTAATATTGAAAAGATTTAATATTACCCCTGAATTACTGTACACTGTAAAATATGGTGAGTCAAATTGACTCTCTCCGAAATAGGCTCTACGGGACTATACAAAATGAGTCAAATTCGACACCGACAGAGTCAAGTTCGCGTCACTCAGTCGCGCGTGTGATTGTGGCGGTGTTGAATTCGGCTCAGTTTGTGTAGTCCCATGGAGCTTATTTCGCAGAGAGTCAATTTGACGCACCATTTTCTACCGCGTAGGGAACATAAAAGGCACCCAATTCCTGGTTCCTATAGGTCAAAAAATTATTCATATCTATATTCGACGTAAAAATCTTTACTTGAAGTTTATCAACCACGTGAAATAAGTTATATTTATTTATTTATTTATTTATTTACTTCTCTTGTATTATATATCTGGAATGTAAAGACAATATTTTGAAACAATTTACTGATTAATATTTATTTAAAAACTAAGAAAAAATTACTCTAAACTTATGATAGAAAGAACTAAAGAAATAATCGTGTTTTTTAAATTTAAAATGCCATATCTTTAGTTTTTTCATAGAACGAAACCACTTGTGGTACAACTTTCATTGCGTCAAAGTGCGACTTGATATTTGGTGTTTTCGTGAAATCTGCGCCCAATTTTTTACTCATCAGCGTCCATATTGAAACCAGAAACAGATCGGCCCAAGTTATCTGAAATATAACATTGAACCAAAACAAAATATCCAACAAAAATTGTTTTCTTCAAACGTCAAATCAACAATTTGGTTCAAGGCAAAATGCTGTCACAGTAATGATTTTTTTTCTGGCCATATATTCGTTTAGTGCCGAAATTTTTCCACAAATGGTTCAGTGTATAACGAAGCGATTTCAAAATATAAATGTTCCGAAGGTGTTATTTATGGCTATAATACTAAACAAGTTTACTAAAGAAAAAATAGTTATAAGAATGTTGGCCAATGCTACTTTTAGAGACGTAACAGTAGATTAAGCGTATTCCTAAGCCTAAGCCTAAGCGCTGCAAAAATGTGTTCCTAAGCGTAAGCCTAAACCTAAGACAAAGCAAAAAATGTACTCTAGAATGTAAGCCTACTCTGTTACAGGCCCACCAGGAATAGAGACGGTCCTAAAAGTAACATGGGACAGAATGTTTACTGGCGAGTGTGCGAAAGAGAAGATTTAGATTATAGGCTAAATTTTTTGCTTTAGGATTAGGTTTAGGTTTAGACATTGGCCGTTATTGCCAGTGTTGACTCAAATTCGTCTAAACGAAACATAGTTTTAAAGTACTAAATCATAATAGAAAATTTTAATTTTGATTCCTGTTAGCGCAGTCATTTGGAATAAGAGAATAGCGAATGGCTATCAAGCCAAAAAACGACTAAGTACCAAAAGTACAACGTACGCTGCAAAAAATAGTTATTCAAATTGACTCTCTCTGAAATGGGCTCTGCGAGACTACACAAACTGCGTCAAACTCGATTCAGCCAGATTCAAACGTGCGACTCAGTGAATCAAATCTGCTTCTGGAAGAGTCGAATTTGACACAGTTTGTGTAGTCCCGTAGAGCCTATTTCGGAGAGAGTCAATTTGACTCACTATTTTTTGCAATGGATATACCTTGTTTGCCCCGAGATAAGAGCCTTGCCGCTTTCCAAGTTGTTTGTCAACAAATGAAAATGTTTCAGCAAACTGTGCAGCTTTTTCTTTAATCGCTTCCTTCTAAAAAGTAACATTTACCAAAAATATTTAAATAATAACGATGAAAACTCAACGCTTTACGCTGCGAAAAATGGTGGGTCAAAGTAACTCCCACTGAAATAAGCTGTACGGGATTATACACTCAGAGTCAAATTCGACTCCGATAGAGTCAATCCGTGCGACTAAGCGAGTCGAATTTGACTCTGGTGGAGTCGAATTTGACCCAAGGACCGGTGTATACTACAAAAGTGTCAGATGTCTAAATCTTGGCATCAGCCAGTGTGGTCACACACTACACTGTAAAAAATCTGGTAAGTCAAATAGACTCTCTCCAAAATAGGCTCTAGCGGACTACACAAGATGAGTCAAATTCGACTCACTAAGTCGCATGATTGACTCTCGCGGAGTCGAATTTGACACATCTTGTGTAGTCCGCTAGAGCCTATTTCGGAGAGAGTCAATTTGACTTACCATATTTTTTACAGTGTAGTGTGTGACTACACTGGCTCACACACTACACTGTAAAAATATGGTAAGTCAAATTGACTCTCTCCCAAATAGGCTCTAGCGGACTACACAAGATGAGTCAAATTCGACTCACTGAGTCGCATGTTTGACTCTCGCGGAGTCGAATTTGACTCCGCCAGAGTTAAGTTCGCGGCACTGAGTCGCGCGTGTGATTCTAGAGGTGTTGAATTTGACTCAGTTTGTGTAGTCCCGTAGAGCCTATTTCGCAGAGAGTCAATTTGACTCACCATTTTTAGCAGTGTACTTGACTTGAATTTAATCAATTGATTAATACAAACCGTAAGTTATAAGCTTGACTTGAGCTAAAAGAAATATCACGCCCAGGCCCGTAGCCCGGCTCAGCCTCCGTTGGAAAATTTTTTGCCTTCCAAGATAGTTTTCAACCTCGTTCTTAAGTCAACGAATACTGTTGTATGTCCCTCCTGAAAATTGTTCAGCCCGTCTTGTGACCAATAATTGATCAAAACAATGTTTTACACCTCAAAAAAAATCGAATTTTTCAAAAAATATATAATCAGTCTCGAACTGATGATTGGGTTTTTTCACATGCGGTTAAGTAACCGGGCCGTGTTACTTTAAGGGGCGTCCAGGTTTTTGGTGGGTCTATAAAAGTGTAGGTTTAGATTCTAGATTACAGTTTTTTGCTTAGGCTTAGGCTTAAGCTTAAGCCTAAGCTTAGTAACACATTTTGGCAACGTTTAGGCTTAGGCTAAGGCTTAGGAATACGCTTATTTTACTGTTGCGCCCCTTAAAGTAACATTGGCCAAGGAACCTATGAGAGCATAACCACTAATAATAGCTCGGAATACTTTACGCTTAGGCTTAGGAATACGCTTAGTCTACTGTTAAGCCCTAAAAGTAACATTGGCCGAGTAACCAACGAAAAGGCTTAAAATTATATATTTAGTACCTTCTGAGCTTCGTCTTTTATAAGCATAGCTGGCCGGAGCCATGTTGTCAGAAGGTCTTTTACGGCATCAACAATACTGTCAATGTATAGATTTTCTTCTGGCGTAGCTCCCATTAAATCTACAATCCAAAGTGGTATTTTCAAATGTGATAAACACTTTGACTCATATTCTCAATTAATATGTGTAGCACTTATCATCAGTTGGTGACAGGTCATGTAACTTTTGAACCAATTGTACCGCGCGACCTTTGTATTTAAGGATATTATTGTACTCAATTGATCTATGCTTTATAGGAATGTCAGTTACTTAACGTAGTTGTCGCCGATTGTCAGTTGAACTTTGGATATTAAAATATTTTAAGAAAAAATTTCTATATTATCGAATTATTATTTTTTAATTCTAATGCCTTTATCCGACTCATCTTAAATGATTATATCGTCAAAAATGTTACCAAATTTGCGACCAAGATACCGAGCGATAGGAACCGTTTCGCCGTATTTGTTACCATCTGCAGCATGAACAACCGGAAGGCAACCGTAAGGAGTATCTAAAATAACGGAAAGAGCTTAACGTATATACTGTATTGACCCGAATAAGAGGGGTCTCCATTTTGGGTCCGAATCAATAACAGTCCGTATCCAAAATAAGAGTCCGTAAGCGGATAGAGTCGCTAAACCCTAATTAGAGTCCATATATGTCAATTAACCCTAATTGTAGCACATAAATGACTCCAGGACCAAATAATTTGAGTTCGAAACTTTAAAGCCTACTTAAATTTTGAAAGTACATACCTAAGTATAACCTTTTATTATCGCTCAAACTATTGAAACGAGACAAATATACGTTTAATTCAACGGATAGTTGCAGTACTGGATATATCAGTAACGAAGGGCGGCGGAGCGTGGGTTAAAAAATAAATAACTGTCCGTAACCGAACAACAAGGGGGGTACCCCTGGAGAGGCCAAATAAATACCAGTCCCCCCTCTTATTCGGGTCAATAGAGTACGTTATTTATATGAATTGCAACGCAGTAAGGAATGGTGTCAAAAATATCAAACGCTTTTCGCGTTTTGAAAAAAACGCTAATATTGATGCTAAAATTGCATTTTGACAAACGCTAAGGAGCGTGTACACTGCAAAAATGGTGAGTCCAATTTGCTCTTTTCGAAATAGGCGCTACGGGACTTACACAAACGGAGTCAAACTCGACTCTCGCCACAGTCAAACGTGCGGCTTAGTGAACCAAATTTGACTCTGGCAGAGTCGAATTTAACTCAGTTTGTGTTGTACTGTTGAGCCTATTTCTGAGAGAGGCAATTTGTTTCATCATTTTTGCAGTGTATTTGTAATTGCGTTTTGCTACAACAGCAATTCATTTTAGATTTCATTAGGACCGCTTGCAATAATAAACATTATAAAAGATGTTGTTTGAATCACCTTAGGCTTTAGATTAGGGATATGCTTATGCTACTATTAAGGCCCTGTTCTGTACCCTGTCCGAATCCAAAAACGTTTTATTTTGACAGGAATTTCAATTATAGAATGGAGTAGTACGCATCTTACTGCTTAAACCCCACAAAAAATCATGGAAACTAATTTTTAGGTCCACTATTAGAGCAAGGGTCTGCAGTCGCTTCATACAGTAGTCCCTTCGTGTTCTACCACTGTTTTATCAAGAATTAAACACTGCAAAAAATGGTGAGTCAAATTAACTCTCCGAAACAGGCTTTTACGGGCTACACCAACTAAGTCAAATTCGAATCCGTCAGAGTCAAATTCAACTCACGGAGCGACTCGGGTGAGTTGAATTTGATTCCGGCGGAGTCGAATTTGACCAGGTTTGTGTAGTCCGAAAAAGCATATTTCAAATAGAGTCAATTTGATTCACCATTTTTTGCAGTGTATATACAGGACCTGTAGTGAAACTTAACTTAAAATTTTTTAAAGAAAATATATAATTTTACTATTTTTAAGTTGTTGCCACTGTTCTTGCGTAACGTGATGATCAGTCCAATCAGCGTTGCTGTAGTGCAATATCATACGGCAACCGTCTGCCATGCCTCGTACTGGAAAATAGCACAACTGGTATTTGGTCATGATGAATGAGTCAAAATTGCAGTGAACCCGAAATTAAAAAAACTATTCAAATAAATATTGTACCCTAGAAAAATTCTCAAAATGTATTAAATTCGAATGTTTATTTGCTGTCATGCGTGGTTACTTCAGCAACTGGCCGGTCGAATGAAATTATTTCTATAAAAACTATTAAAAACGACTCACGTAAAGATCAGGCGCAGAACGTTTTTCTGTTGGACCAGAATAGAGTAAGCTTAAGCTAAGCTTAAGCTTTAGACTTATTTTTTGCTCGACGGAGGCTTAGGCTTAGGCTTAGAAATAAACTCATTCTTACGCTTAGGCTTAGGCTTAAGAATATGTTTATAAATACTGTTCATTGGCCAAAAAACAGTACAAATTTTATTTGTTACTTGAAGAGTTTGCAAATTTCACCAGTAGTTTTTCTTGTCAACCGGTTATATAATTTTAATTTATTCGCTGAGCATCCAAACAGATTATCAAACTATACTGCCGTGCCCATAGACGTCTTACCCAAAATTTGAAAACATTTTCAAAAATATTCAAAGTTTATATTTTCTCAAAAATAAATAAAAGCATTTTAAATTTTGCAACAAGATCATAAACATACTGGTGTATATTAAGATAATGAAAATAGAACAAATGTATTGAAAGCGAAAACTTCATACTGTCAGTAGTTATTAACAAATTTGCTTTCAATCTTATAATTGTGTAGACACAATCTAGCGTTCAAATTAGGATCACGGACCGTATTCCTGGCTATAGCAGCTATTATCAGTTAGCGATAGGTTTTCAAGAAAACAACAGTGTTTGCTTAATAAATTTCCATCTCAGTCAATAGAAAATAACCGTCATAATATAAAACACACAAAAATTAGTAGTTTGGTTCTACATTGCAAAAAATGGTGAGTCAAATTGGACTGTATTGAAAACAGGCTTTTCCGGACTACACAAACCGAGTCAACTTCGACTGCGCCAGTGTCAAATTCGACTCACCGAAGTAACAGTAGTATAAGCACGTTCCTAAGCAAACCTAAGCCTAAGCATAAGAATGAGCTTGTACATAAAAATGTAAAGTCTAAGCAAAAAATAAGTCTAAACTTTAAACAACTTGTTGCAGTCTCGTAGAATAACGTTTCGTCCCGATATCTTTACATGGGCCTAAAATATGTGCAGGAGTTTAATAAGTATTTTAGGCTATCGTTGACGAAAACTCAACTGCAATTTCCGCTTTTGCGAACAAGTTCTTATAATAACAAAAATAGGAATATTTAGTAAAAATTAATTAGCCACTAAGATGAAGTTGCTAAATCACATTTCATGCTGAGCTGATCAAGCATATTAGTTTGTTGTAGCACCAGGAGATAAGTATATAATCACTGAACGTTACAGTATAAACAGTTGTTCTTATCGAAATGATTAGATATTGGGATTATTATTATACTCTCAAATAGTTTTAGATTTCAAACATTACGACGGCGCCGGACAGCGCCTTACGTATGACAGACGGCGTCGTATGACAAGTATTGCGCAACTCTAAATGCTTTAGGGATGATGTTTCTTGACACGAAAGATAATTGGTCCACACTAAAAACAGAATTCCTTTGAAAATAGCATTGGCTGATTTGTATAATAGCAATTTCGAGCCAAAGGTTGCGCACAATTCAGGATTGTGTTTTCCGGAAAAAAATTAATTGACCAGAATAAACGGGGTTTTCAGTTTTCTCCGAAAAAAATTGAAAAACATCTACTTTAATGCTTTAACAAATGGAAAGACGTTAACGAACTCTGTAAGATTGGTGCCAAAACGAAACTAAGGGAATCAGGTGAGCTTTATAGGTACTTAATACTATGTACTTGTCAGCAACAGATGATAAGCAACCGGTATAAATCACAAAAGTATCAGATGTCTAAAACTTGGCATCAGCCAGTTTTCAGTCACGAACTAGTGAGTTAGAAGTAAAGCAAAAAATTATACTGTCTACGCTACTGTAAAAAATTGTCCACCCACTTGTTTGCAATGGCGGTACAAAACAATTTTTTGGGATATTTGGACTCTGCAGAGGGCATACATAGTTAGTCTGTTATGGCGGTACTCCCTTCGGAAGGAGTAGGGACTATGTGGACGCTGTTTGAATACAGTTACTGGCAATAATAGTTCCTTCGTACAGAGCCTGTATAATCGCTTAACACAGTCTCTTCGGACAGACTTTGTGTTATGCAATAAGCGAATGTCCTTCTGACAGACTCAGGACAAAACAGCTGTCTTTTCTATAACGTATTGGCAAACAGGCATCTGTATGTGCGATAGTGTGACGAAGTATACGCCGTTCGTAGAGACTGTCTGTTTTCAGCCGGGTGTACACATAGTGTGGGTGACTTTTGGATATATAATTTATAAACACTACAATTAGGAACTTAGGAACTCCGATGTGGGTACAATTTTTACGGTAGCGTAGACAGTATAACGTGGATGGCCCATTACAAGTAAAGCAAAAAATATACTTATAGGGTTCATTAATAGATGAAAGTATTTAAACTGAATCTGAGTTTAAAACCAACACATTTTAAACAGCTTGGAAAGTTGTTTAAAGCAAAACTGAAAATTTATACAACAATAATAAACATATACTTAAGCCTAAGACTAGGCCTAGGTTTAAATATGGGCGTAACCCTAAGTCTGAGTCATGTTTACAAGTGTCTAAAGACAACAATATTTTCTTATGAAATAGCTTCGTTTTTCCACCCATTCGGAAAAACGACAAAAAGGAATCACCCGTTTTCCGTTCGTATTTTCCGGTACTCAACCCCTCACACACTGTATTAAAACTGCAGAAAAACACATTTAAGTAGATGGCTAAAACAGAAGGCTAAAACATAAGCCTAAAGCATATTCCTAAGTCTAAGCCTAAGAGAAGTAAAAAATTAGTGTAAAGCTTAAGCTTACTTTATAGCAGTGCCACAGGAAAACGTTCCGCCCCTAATCTTTAAATGAGGCGTATAGAAATAGTTAATAACGCAAAGCAAGACAACTGAACAAAAATTCATTTTGTTCTGTGTGCGCTAAAAATATTACATTTGGCTTATCATTTAGATCGAAAATTCGAGAATAAAATTTGAAAATAGCCAAAATTGCTTATCTATTTTAACTTCAACATTTTGTCAGACGTAAACACTATGCTGAAACCCAGATAAGCACTTGTGCAAACATCACTTTTGTATTGTTTCAACCAATATCTTCTAAAAACCCTAAATACAATCTTTAAACATTAGTTTGCTCAGTATATACAAAAAGATATGTGTTAATAGATTTTTGATAACTGTTACACACAAGACCACTTTGAAATGCTAAATATACTTAAGATAGTTAAACTGCATCGGCCAATGTAAACAGGTGCGGAACAGAATTAGACAAGCACATTCCTAAGCCTAAGCGTAAGAATGAGCATATTCCTAAGCCTAAGCCAAGGAAAAATAGTCTAAAGCTTAAGTTTACTCTTTTCTACTCCCAGAAGAAACGTTTCTCCACTAATGTTTATATGGGCCACTGCGTCAAATGCACTTTACAGCGCTGGGATCAATGTATATATAGAATGACGGGCTCTAATACTCGCATTACAACAAGAAACCTATGCTGCTCACCTTCACAGAAAAAATAAATTTTAATGCATAATTTTACGGAGTCATTGAAATCACAACACCAAAATTCAAAATCAAAGTCAAAATGTTGAGCAATAAATATACTTTGAGCACACACATATATTTACTGCTGCAAGTAAATATGGTTGTCAAATATGTTTTCATTCGCTCAACGAAAATCAATAATTATGGTGTAAACGGAAAGTGAAATAACGAAAACAGAGACTGATGAATATAACGAAACGGTAAATGGATATTGAAGTATAGAAAAAAGCTTAAACAATGTTTTCTGTTTAAACGAATACATTTGAGAATGCGAAATTTCGTTATTTTAGGCTAATGCGAACAACCGCATGAGCATGAAAATAACAGAATTTCCGTTGTTTCTATAACGGAAGCTGTCGCCGATTTTTACCGAGAACGGATATCAAGTTGCACCTTGGTATATTTAGATGATTGACGATAAAAACTTAGATGGTAGTTGGGTATGAAAACCCAAAAATAACAATTGACACAGAACAGAAAACCGCATTGTAGCAACAGAACTAGAAATTTACCAACTTTCCAAGGCGGTTTATAATTTAGTTATCAAAAGAGTATATTACATGAAGTTATGTCATACCCATAACAAATGCTCTGATGGTCAAACTTTTGCCAGTAAAAAGCTATTTGTTTGTTTGTTTTTCAATCAAAGTCTAGAAGGCACGCCACCAGTAACGAGTATCGTTTCACCGGTGATATAAGACGAATCATCTGACGCAAGGAATGCAGCTGTCCCAGAGATCTCGTCAGGTTCGCCCACCCTACAAACGTATGTCAACCAATATTAAAACGCGTCACAACACAACTCGGTACAATAATAATAATAAAAAAATAATAATGGTAATAATTATTGACTCAAAGTTTGAAAATAAACTTAAGACATTTTCTGCAGACGTAACAAAAATTTAAAATTTAACGCAGGGCGCCAACGGATTTCCGATATCGGCGGAAATCGCGGAAAATTTGTGTTCCGATTCCGACACACGAATTATGACTTTTTCGGTAATGCGTTTCA
>JASANG010001686.1:0-34430 GCA_030248215.1 Enoplolaimus lenunculus
GATCCAGGGTAACCTACCTTATAAACAGTAATTATAATCTGAACGTTGGCATAAAATTATCGGGGCAGTTTGCGAAGAACTACAATAATGTTTAACATATGCTATATTTTGTCAGTCCAGCGCATGAAAATTGACTTAAAATCTATTATTCAGATTTATGTATTAATTTTTTGCATACATTGCATCATGAATAAATTGGAAATGCAAGTTCTGTGCCTGATTTTTTTGAGAAAATTTGCAGATACTTTTACACGAAATTTCGTGACATTAAAATGCAGGATGTAACCGGATACCCGTTTATGTTTTCGGGAAAAATAAATGTCCGCTTGCGCTTTCATTTATAGAAATAACGGAAGTTATGTTATTTTTATGTTCAAAATTAGTTATAAATCACGTTTATATCTCGGAATTATTCATCGCAGATTTCCTGCAATTGTTTGAAACAAAACGAAAATTTGAAATTCATCCAAAATCTTAAAAAATTCCGATGTATTCGATTTTTTTCTTCCGAATTTTGATAAAACCAAAGAATATATGCACTCCTCAATTGTGCTGGCAGAAAATGCAAAATGTGTGAAACTTTTATACTGTAATATTCGTTTTCAGTCTGCGTTGTTTTCATCACTAGTCGTTTCCGCTTCCGATACTTCTTCTACCCGTTTAAGTTATTTGTTAGTAATAATTAAATCTCCAAACTGTTGAGGGTTTAACGCAATTCAATAGAAACAAAAAACCAATTGCAATTTTTTGTTCTTTGACAAAATTACGAATACTTTTTGTAACCAAATTAGAAAAAATTGTTTAAAGAGTCGGTTTACATTACATTTAAATGACTCTGAAACATTTCTAAACATATACGCTCATTTGCCATATCAAGGTCACGATATCTGTTAAAACCTGTTAAAGAAACCAGTTCGACGTTAAATTTATTACAGCAAACCATAAAATCAGCGCGAATGTTATAAAGTTACTGTAAGCAATAATTAGCTGGAAATTTAAAATCTGAGTCGTGCAGCAATCTTGTCTTTTGTACACTTTCCCCACAGTGTAGAATTTTCAGAGTAGGGCATAACTGAGGCATTCTGTTACGCCTAAGGACTCTCCTTAAACTAAAAGGGAAAGTATACAAGAGCCCAATCTTGCAGCAATGCAAAGATATCAGTTGTAGTTTAGAGTAACAAAGCTGTCAATTTTGCAATAACCTACTTTTCTGTTAATCAGTTCTGTGAAAATTTTCTATTTCAACTAACACTAGGTGGTACTGACTTCTGTGTAAATGTTGTACTGTAAACAGTCCTATGTGCAATATTTCGCGTATATAGTTTAACACTGAGTTGTTCATAGTGTACCATTAGTAAGGGTTATTTCTAATATAATTCTGGTGTGATTTTTACAACGAAGGCTTTGTTTTCCAAGTTGTATTACTGTAAAATTTCACATTATGCACCTTTTCAAATTTTATGCTTAGATTTTTCAAATAAAAACTTCTTGTTGCCAAACGTAGACGGCGACAAAACTCGCGCCGTTTTTTCGTAGTTGTTGCCGTTTGATTATACTTCTCGCATTTGCAAATCTTTTACAATTTTTCAGCGTCAAGGTCGCTAAGTTTTTCCGTTGCCCAATTTTAACGCTGGTTGCATTTTTGGGAAGCCGAGTCGCATTTTCATTTCTGAATTAAATAAAATCTTACAATATTAAACTATGATATAATTTGAAACATGAAGTTCTGTATCGAATTTTTACACAATTTGCCAACATAAATTTCTATGCGGGTAAAATGCGAGTCACATGTAAATTAAAACCCTCCACGTTGCGAGACAGAGAAGCTTGAACATATTAAGACTGGAAAGCTTAGGCAAGGCTTAGGTTTAGAATTAAGCTTAGGACTAGACAAAGATTTAATTGAAGTAAAAAGTCTTAAATAATTAACATGGCACAAACACGATTGCTTCTTGATTGCGTTGGGGTTCACGTTATAAGCGGGGCAGTTTGGGACAGGTTTTGATCCTATTAGACCTCTCGGTATCATTTTGTCTGGTTACAAACCCGAAGTCATATTCCACACGTCATAGTTGCCTGCATATAAACCCCACATTCAATTCAACAAGCAGACCCTAAACGCAGCAATGGAGACGGGAAAAATCGAATCTGAACCCCTAAGAATTTTACGAAAACGAATCTGTTGTATAGTTTTCGAAAATTGATCATAACTTAATCGGCCCATGTATAGAACAGGGCCGGATCGTTTTCCGGAGGGGCTATATAATAGTCAGTTTAAGCTTTAAACTAATTTTTTGCTTAGACTATAGGCTTAGGCTTAGGCTTAGGCTCAGGAATAGGCTTATCCATACGCTTAGGCTTAGGCTTAGACTTAGGAATATGCTTATACTACTGTTCCGGCCCTGTTCTACACATGGGCCACTTAACCGGTATTAGTTTTAAAACAGTTTAAATGCTATGGTCTACAAATGTGCAAACAGTGCAGGATTTGAAGCTATACACCATCTATACGCTTCAAAGTTGCAAAATATATGCCACGACACCAGGTTAAAATCTTACAGCTTTTTTGAACATTTGATGGATTTAAGCAACGTTTACCACAAATTTCATTGAAGTTGGCAAACAAAAATACGTCTTAAGCGCGCGTATGACTTTTCGAAGTCTTAAACTGAAATAATGTTCAATCTAAGTTACATCTCCGATATAAATCCGCAAGTTTCTCATGCTTCGAACCTGCAACCTCAGGCCTCAAAGCCAAGAGCTTTATACACTCTGCCATTTATCTATGATGTTTTACTATTTATTACACGGCATTAATACTCTGCGGTGTATAATGTGTTCGTACAACAGCACATCAACAAATATATTTAATATGGGGAACGAAGTCGGTTTCACCAGGCTCTATTTTTTAAAAATCTGTCCAGTAAATCAGATTTTTCGAGAATAACGACTGTACAATTGTAACAAAATTTACCTAATTTAAAAACCAGGTTAATTTCTGAACAATCTAGAATTATTATTTCCTGTACAAGTGTTATTGTGAACTTGGTACCCCGAAATATGAACTGCTATAATAAAGACGGCCTCCAGACCGTCTCAAAAAGTCATAGTTTAGACTACTGGATAACATTTTGTCTGCTTATAAACCTCACATCATATTCAAACAGTAATAGTTGTCTGATATCACATGTAAAGGTCACCTTTTGTTCTTCAATATCATATAATATTAGACATATTGTCTGCGAATTTCATATATGTTGTAATTGACACATACTTGAGGTAACATAGCACAATTGTACTGTTGAATACACCGATACTTGAATTTAAAATTTGAATTTTTGAATTTGACGCTGTAGTTTTAAGCTATTTTGTGTTGGAAACGAGTTTGCTGACGTGTATTGGCATTGTTTTGCAACTTTCGAGCCATTTAAAACACGCAAAAATGACTTTGTCCAGTTGATTATCAAACAACATTCGGTGTAATTTTGGGATGCCATATGATAATCGCATAAATGTTCCGCAGTATTACGTTGCATATCGGCTCTTTTATATATTAAAATCTGAGAGCGGTGGTTTGCAAGTTAAGGTCCTATGACATTCGAGTTTTGTTTGCTCACCCGATACGAGTGTCCAAATTATAACACTGACGTCTAATCAACATGGAACTAAACGTGAACCAACTGGTCCAGTTATAACGCAGCGCTGACTGTCTTCTTCGGCTCAGTTATATACTAGAAAGGGTGCAACGGAAACTGTCAAATATCGGGACCAGAACCGGAAAGCGAAACAAATTCTGGAACCGGAACCGGAAAACAAAAAATACTTGTTACGAAAAAATTCATATTTAATGCTATTTTATCGCTTTTAATGGTGGACACGCACCATTTAGGATACCAGTATGGCACAAATCGAAAACTTTCTCATTACACGCTCATATAATTTTAGAAAAATAAGTCAGAATAACATGCCAATTTTTCTTAAATTTTCGAATGAGAAAAATTTTCAGTACCCGGAACCGGATAGTGAAAAATACCAGATTTCCTTACCGGAACCGACATTCTGGTTGCACCCTGATACTAGTATGTGCAAAATACATTGCCCGACTTTGAGAAAGCTTTTTGGATTTGTGTTATATTATATGGTTTTTATAGTATTGGAGCCCGGCAGGCATGCCTAAAGTTGCGTAGTCAAGTTAACTGTATTCGAGACTAACGGACTGCAAGCCACCCAGCCGGGTCACAGCTGAACTACACTGCCACAAGTTCCCAGGTAGGAGACTCATATCCTCGCGCATTTCTGTTCCGAGTGTGGGGAAAGTTTTTTGGTAAAATAGGGTGGTCGAAAAAGTGAGAAAACATACAAAACGAAAGCAGCACCGCCAATTCGTGGATTTCAAAAAATTTTTAGACTTTGGCGGAATCATTTCTGTTTACAACTTGATTTTTTGCATAATTTAAAAGATTTTACAAAGAAACATAAGACATTCGTGTATAAATCCAATGTTTTTGTCACCTTCAGTAATAAGGAGAGAAAAAATGTTTACCAAACATAATATTTTTAAAAAATTCTTACTATTCGTTTTGTTCTCAAAAATACAACTAGGATTTGGGAACCGTTTTTTCAACCTGTGTAGGATATTGAGCTGATTAGTGACCTGCATTTAAACAGACAAGCAACCGCATCTACAACTTACAGATTGTACACGATTGTAGAAAATGTTCTGCATTCAAAACTTGTAGATTCACTTAATCTTTAATTATTTGTTCGAAAATTACCGTATTCATTGCCACTGGCAGCAATTGCTATACACACATGAGAAAACGCCGCAAGAACGGCCAATTTTATAAATTTAATAAACTGAGGATTCGCAATATGGTTCGATATAATGAAGGTAGATTGTGCATGTGGTTTAGCTCAACTTGTTTGATACTAATGTGTTAACACACTGGATTGAGACGCGACAACCATGCGCATAGGAAAGATTTCGAAAATGTGTGTTACCTTCTATAAAACTTTCGAAGCGAGAGAAGTTTTTTGTGTTGCTAACTGATACTGCATCTAACCACGTCGAAATAAATATCCTATTGGAGGGTTTGACACCTGAAACTCTTGCCTGGTTTACGCCCTTGGTGACTACATGAATTTCACAAACTCACTGCTATCTAAAATCGTAGAAATCTGAGGGGTCAGTAATTGGTAATAAGAAAATTTAGTAATTTTGCAAACCGTTAAATATTTTCGTACTATTTTAAGCTTTCCGCACAGTACATTCTCAGATCATTTTTTATTTTTGCCTTTCTTCACCGTGCATCGGTACATTTTCTGCAGATTACTAATATCCAAATCGCTCAAATCTTTGCGTTGCCCCATTTTCTCGCCGGTTTTGACTGTTTGTAACGGTATCAATGTGTCTTTTACACCACGTTCTCTATAATTGTCAAAATTTTTGATTAAGAGGAATTGAATTTACCAGTGTTTATAAACGATGCTATAACCAGGGCCTGATAACAATACGCACTATGTACTTAGATAGCTCCTTTTGTCCTTGCAGTGTTCCGAGAGAGTATGGACAAAACAAAGTCCCTCGGTAGGGACAGCTGACAAAACGCAGACTCTCGCTACAGCATTGTTTCTGCGAAATAATTCTTAATTTTTTGTGCATAACTTATGCAAAAACAAATGTACAATAATAGTCCATTCGAACAGTGTCTCGTTATGGCATAAGGACATTATACACTGTGTACTGTGGCCGTAGCAACATTGCAAAATCTGTAAACATGATGTCTGTGTTGTCCTTAGACTTTGAAAGAGGACTACGTCTTAATATATTATCTTTCCCACAGAGTGACTAAAAATGACATAGGTCCTTGCCGTGACCTGAACAATTTTTGCAGTAGTGCGCACAGTATTACTTGGATGATCCATAATATAATACCATGATGTACACTTACACTGAAAAATATCCTCTTCCATAATGCATAACACTATCGTAGTCATACGGCGATGAGAGTTTTTTAATTTTTGGCAAATCCACAATTTTAAAATTAATTTCAAATCCTTTCATCACATTTTCCATAACGACTTTGACGTACTGATCGCGATCGCCTCGATTTTGCAAATGTGGAAATCCAAGCCGGTGAAGTAGTTCATGTATTGTGCGTCCTTTGCTTTCTGCGCATCGTTTTGTTAGTAGAACTTCATTCAGTGGAATATCACCATTATATCCGACTAGAGTATAAAAGAATTATAAATCATTTTGGCACACATTTTGAGCAAAGCCAAAGTAAACAAGGGGAATAAAGCGAAAGTATTTGATCATAACCATGATGTGCTGAATTTAATAGTCTTTTAGTTTTAATGAAATTTTTCTTTAATAACAGGCAAAAACCACTTTTTAGGTCTAGGTTTGAACGTGGCCTTAGCTAAAGGCTTGTGTAATGGTTCGGTCTATGAATTAATCTCACGCATAGGTCAACCTACGTGTACACCTAATTTTAAGCCCATGATGAACCTTATGTTTGTATGTATGTTTAGTAGAAAAGTGAATTAGTGCTACCAGAGTAAAATATAGCAATATGTTTATAATATTTTTCAAGTTATGAACTTGAAAATGTACATCAGATAACCTATCGGTTGAAGGGCTGACTGAAAAACAGAGCTTTAAGATGTTTATACGACCTGAGAAGCGCAGATTTCGCAGAAAACACATTAGCATTGTAAATATTGCGCTGGCTACAGTATCTCGGCAAAAATACGGTAAATCTGGCAGAAAACGCATCAATAAATGGTACTAAATGCCCTTAACATTTCTTGCAATGTTGCTGACGAAAAACTTTGGTCGAGAAAATAACCACACACTTACCTCCAGACGAGCAAAACTGTTCATGTTTTTTGATCACTACAATCACTTTGTCTTTTTCTGTTGCGTCGCGAAATTTGACGCAACTCGCTTGCGTGTGAAAGTCGTCAATCGCCGCTGCAATTGTCGCTTTTTGCGCTTCAGTGAAATCAGTTGTTATTTTGTAAGGCACTTCTCGCAACGGCCATAGGTTATGCTTGTTTTCTTGCACTGTACCTCGAAGGCCTTTCTGTTGAGACACACAAACTTAAAGCCCATTCGTTGATCAGTACGCCTTTATCAATAAGGGTCAGGGACCTACTACCGTTGGTCAAAGCAATGATTAATATACCGCCCGAATTAAACAAATTTCAAACATTTTATTTACTGAGACGGCCTGAAGGTCGACTTTTTAATAATATATTAAATTTTTGAGTTTAGGTTTTACAATGCTTTTTCTTTGAATATTGGATCAAGTACCATAACTTTTTTGGATTTTTTGCTGATTTCTCTTGAATGAACATTTATGTCGATTCGTGGTGAAACAAGTGGAGAAAAAATTTTGTTTTAAAGAAAAACCGTACTGTTTTTAATCAAGTGTCACCTCGTAAAGTACCATTTTAAATTTTGCGGTAGTATTTAAGGTATGACGCCTAATTTGCAAAGCCTTGCAAATCACGGAAACAAAACATATTAGTGTATTACGCCTCATGAAATGAAAAATGAAGCTATTTATTTGAATACCAAATATTTGCAAACGACATTTTACGCTATTTCAGAGTTAGTCAACAAAATTGGATTATTATTATTAATAAATAATGATTTGACTTATCACGCCGGCAAATTTGATCCGCGGATCGGACTATATAAAACCCTGAATCATATGGTGTTGCAACGGTGGACCCCAAGGCTGGTCTAATAGTCTACGACCATTGTTCTCAATCGCTAAGAAGATGAATAACTTCAGTTTTACAGCTATGATCAGTGGACTATAGTGTAATTAAAAGACTTTTGATTTGACAGAACACAAAGCTATTGTTTGGTACTTAAGTGTTGGACCGTACCAAACTGACTCGATGCAGTACGCGGTTGTGGAGCGGACCCAATCGGACCGGCAAGGCACTACGCAGCAACTGGATTAAATCATTAAGCGATCTTGGTCGTGTCCGATCTGGTCCACATTGTTACATTACAAGCATTAGCCATAGAACAGTCTTTGAATATTTCCAGCAAACTGCTGAATGCAGCCTGTTTACGGTGGCGCGGTTTGTACTTGTTGGTTTCATTCTTACACTAGTGTTTAATGCTACCAAATCATAAGAACGTTTCCTATATGACGGTCTGCCTGATTTCTACAGAATTTGCATACTCTGCCTCCTTGACTGTTTTCTGGATCTGCTTGGTTATTCTATTTTATATATGTTTTATTGTAAATTTACGACATTGATACAAATAGCGCCAAGTACAGTGTAAAATTTTGTCTGTTAAACTTAGCAATAGTTTTAAAGTTTAGCTTGTAGAATATTAGTCTAGATCACGTACATTGAGTAACAAATATTATTTTGATAATAGCGGATATTCAGATATATTGCGCAAGACTTCAAACAGAATTTTGCGTTCATAGACTTGGACTTCGAAATTTAGAATGACCTTCGAAGGTTTTGACAAACTGGAAATATTTTCTAGATGTAAGAAATTCGACCATCTATGATGCACTTGGTGATTTTTTCCGCATATGAGTTCGTAAATTTTGTTTATTTGACACGATTTGTATTCCTATAACATGTCGCCAAATTTGTTAACATCGCTTGAAAATCCTAGGCCTCGATGCAATATGAAAACCCTGTTGTTGTGGTAGACTTAGGATGTGACTAAAGATTGATGCGTTAGATGAGCCACTTAATGAGACATCAAGGTATTAATTTCCATAAAACAACTTGTAATAAGTAAAATTAGTAGTGGGTATACTCGCAAATGTGCGCAACATTTGTCACAGTTTGATAATAAGTCATGTAAATTTGACAACCGATGAACAATGAGCTCAGTTTTTAGTATATTTCTTCTATTTGAGATAACATACTTTTAGGTACAACCGAAAGATGCCAGAGCTTGTTTGTTCAAAAAACTTTTACAAAACTGGTGAAATGTGCTGCTTTACACATCAGTATTAACTGCGGCGTAGTTTTCAACAATTCTGCCAATTTAGTACAGTTATTTTTGTTGAACACCAAGCTAAGTTTATTTTAATACAAACCTGAACGAAAAGGGGTGCAGCTAACCTTTAATCGTCTAGCTTTTCTGCTGTATTGTTTGGGTTTATTGCCTTCCAAAAGCATATCACCTTCCCACAACGTTGCATCAGCTGTCGGATTGTCGCCTTCCGGGTCGGCGCCATCAATTTCAGGAACCACGGCAGCGCTTCTTTTGTGACATTTTTCAAGACTTCCAAATCTGGTGTCATTCGCAGGCGGAGGTTTTGCTGTTGTTTGAGCAATCTATCATATAAAATAAACATAAGTTTTCTTCGACGATATATAATGCGGCGTTCACCATAAAAAATTTATCGTTACCACAATATGTGTCATAAGGTAAACTTAACGCGAGACAAGTTTTAATTGTCACGCGTTAAACCTACCCTAACACCTTTTTCTGTCTGCTATCCTATCCTAACGCGTGTTCCAAACTGCTTAGGGTATAATTAGCACTATTCAAAAGCATATTTCACATTAACAAACTTGATAAGTCAATTTGGGTGTTAAATTAGTCACACACAAAAGACGTATGTCATGAATTTTTTGTAGCGTTAGAGTAGAGTTAGATTTTCCTTCATTTTGTGGCCAATCTGAAGGAATCTTAAAGTTTCAGTAAGGAAGTTTAAGAGTTTGAAAATTTATTAATTGACAATGAAGACCACCTTAGTAGGTTTTAGTTGGTTTTGTACAGGGCAAGAGGTTTCCATATGGTCAAGCAAAATTTTTGCTTCAGGTAATTTCGCGATGTGGCGCATACATGCTGGGCCCTAAAAGGTTCAGGGGCTATTAAGGATGATATTTTATTTTGCGATGGGCCGGCGGGCAGTAACCCCTGGAAAAGTTTTGGCCCTCTGAAATTGAAACGACAGCAACGTTTTTATATAAAACTGAAATAAGACAAACACTGTATAACGTTGCGTTTGTTTTCTCCTTGCACATGAATCCAAAAATTTCTGAAAGAGAAATAGGAAGGGGCGCAAGATATGTTAGTAGTCAAAAATTAGCGAGCGAAACGCTCGGTATTGAACCTGAATGCCATTTCAGTGATAAACTTAATGTAGTAATATTGGCATTGATTGTTTTTGGGGGGTGTAGGTCAAATTACCTTCTGGGTTTCTCCAGCGTTTACCTTAACAACATATAATAACAAAGGACAGGTGAGTTGTAGAGGCAGTCGACTTTAAGGTGCAGGTAAGGTTTAACGAACAATCACACAATAGAAATACATTTGTCCCACGTTAACCCTACTTATGACACATTTTGTTTCAAGGTTAAATTTTATATTGTGAGCGTCGCATATATAATGTATTTGGTTAAAGAGTGCAAATTCGCGCGATATTGTTTCATAACACTACTGTTTTTAGTCAACTTTAATGGATTAATTTTGATTCAATGTGCATAATATATTCTATGTGTGAAAAGTTTAAGTCCTATATATCGACGCGGCATGGTTTTGATAAGGTCACTTGATCTTGAATCTCAAAAAATTAATTACATTGAAAGATATCTGAATTTGAAAAACATGTGTTTGAAACCAAAGCAATTTTAAAACTTACCGACAAATCCAAATTAAGTACCAGGAAAACATATCCGAGCTGCAAATGTGCAAAATTCATTGTTGTAAAACAATTGTTTAAAACTTTGCCATAAAAATAGATCATGTACTACTGGAATTTACTGTGAAAATATGCAATTTTTTTAATGGAATTCAAAAAGTATCATTTGGATCTTATCCATCACTGAAAGCAATCTAATTTGGGTCTTTTTACAACCATTCTATAACTATTATTCGCAAAAACTGTTATTCAGATTTATGTATTAATTTTTTGCGTACATTGCATCATGAATAAGAAGTTTTACTCGAAATTTTGTGACTTTAAAATGCAGGGTGTTACCGGATATCCGTTTACGTTTCCAGTAAAAATAAATGTCCGTTTGCGCTTCCATTTATAGGAATAACGGAAATTATGTTATTTTTATGTTCAAAATTTGTTACAAATCACGTATATATCTCGCAATTATTCGTCGTACATTTCTTGCAATTGTTTGAAACGAAACAAAAAATTTGAAATTCATGAAAAATCTAAAAAAAATCCTATGTATTCGATTTTTTCTTTCGAATGTTGGTAAAACCGATGACTATATGCACGCCTCAATTGTGCTGGCAGAAAATGCAAAATTTGTGAAACTTTTATTCTGTAATATTCGTTTTCCGTTTGTGTTATTTTTATCACTAATCGTTTCCGCTTCCGATACTTTTTCTATCCGTTTAAGTTGTTCGTTACAAATAATTACATGTCCAAACTGTTAGTACTAGTTTTCGCTACTAAAAGTTGCATATGTGAATAGGGTTTAACGCAATTCAATAGAAGCAAAAACCAATGCAATTTTTTGTTTAAATTTTTGTTTCTGACAACATTAAGAACATTTTTTGTAACCAAATTAGAAAAATTGTTCAAATAGTCGGGTAACGTTACATTTAAAAGACTCTGAAACATTTTTAAACATATACGCTCATTTGCCATATCAAGGTCACGATATCTGTTAAAACCTGTTAAAGAAACCAGTTCGAAGTTAAATTTATTACAGCAAACCATAAAATCAGCGCGAATGTTATACAGTTACTGTAAGCAATAATTAGTTGGAAATTTAAAATCTGAGTCGTGCGGCAATCTTGTCTTTTGTACACTTTCCCCACAATGTAGAATTTTCAGAGTAGGGCATAACTAAGGCATTCTGTTACGCCTAAGGACTCTCCTTAAACGATCAGGGAAAATATACAAGAACCCTTTTCATTCTGCGTTGTTTTCATCACTAGTCGTTTCCGCTTCCGATACTTCTTCTACCCGTTTAAGTTGTTTGTTACTAATAATTACATCTCCAAACTGTTGAGGGTTTTACGCAATTCAATAGAAACAAAAAACCAATATAATTTTTTGTTTTTTGACAAAATTACGAATACTTTTTTGTAACCAAATTAGAAAAAATTGTTTAAAGAGTCGGTTTACATTACATTTAAATGACTCTGAAACATTTCTAAACATATACGCTCATTTGCCATATCAAGGTCACGATATCTGTTAAAACCTGTTAAAGAAACCAGTTCGACGTTAAATTTATTACAGCAAACCGTAGAATCAGCGCGAATATTATAGTTATGTCAGTCCCACGTTAATATTGGTTTGGATTGCACACAAAATGTCCAGTACCATTTGTTAAATGCTCTATAGTGTCCATTAACCGTTAACTGGACAAAGCTATACCGTCCGTGGTAGCATGCATACCTAGTAGTGGACGGCAATGATATCTCAGAAACTTTCTCCGGACACCTAAATAAAAGACGTTCAGACGCAAATATAAGATATTTCACATGTTCGAAAGAACAGAAACTTGTCAGTAATACGTGTTTTCCACTGTGTTTTTGGCAGGAAATTTCAAATTGTGGCGGGAAAATTCAACTTTTGGCGGGAAAACTCAAATTTTGTTGGTAAATTTAAGATTTTGTGGCAAAACTTATATTTTTGCTGTAAAATTCAAATTTTAGCACGAAATTCAAATCTTGACAGAAATTCAAATTTTGGCGAGAAATTCAAATTACGGCGGAAAAATTCAAATTTTGGCGGGTAATTCAAATTTTGGCTGAAAAATTGGTTTTTGCATGAAATTCGAATTTTGGCGGGAAAATTCAAATTTTGGCATGGAATTCAAATTTTGGGGGAATATTCAAGTTTTGGCGGGAAAATTCAAATTTTGGCGGGGAAATTCAAATTTTGGTAGGAAAATTCAAATTTGGGCTGAAAATTTTTAATATAGCTCTTACCTTTTGTATCTGGACATTGTCTCAAAACAGAAAACTATATATGGACATTTCGTGGAAAACGAAAACTATGCATGGACGCGGTAGCTAGCTGAAATTGAGTCCCGTCAGAGTTACCGCGATAATTAATTCTGTCCAGGGAAAAATATACAGGCCGGACAATTCGTGTGCAACCCAAACGAACGGTAACGTGGACTGGCATTACTGTATGCAATAATTAGTTGGAAATTGACATCTGAGTCCTGCAGCAATCTTGTCTTTTATACACTTCCCCCACAGTTTAGAATTTTCACAGTAGGGCATAAGTAAGAATTAAACGGATGACTATTTTCTATTTCCACTAACATGAGGTGGCTTTGACGTCTGTGGAGATGTTGTACTGTAAACAGTCCTATTGTGCAATATTTCGAGTACAAAGTTTAACACTGAGTTATTCATAGTGTACCAAGTAAGGGTTATTTCTAATATATGATTCTGATGTGATTTTTACAGCAAAGGCTTAGCGTGTCAAGTTGTAGTACTGCAAAATTTCACATTATGCACGCTTTCAAATTTAATGCTTGGATTTTTCATATAAAAACTTCCTGTTGCCAAAAGTAGACGGCGACAAAACTCACGCCGCTTTTGTTGTTGTTGTTGTTGTTGTTGTTTGATTAGTCTTCTCGCATTTGTAAAACTTTTTCAATTTTTCAGCATCAAGGTCGCTAAGTTCTTTCCGTTGCCCAATTTTGATGCTGGTTGCATTTTTGGGAACCAGAGTCGCATTTCCATTTCTGAAATAAATAAAAACTTACAATATTAAGCAATGATATAATTTGAAACATTGTTGCGGCACAGAAACATTTTTTTGATGAAGTTCCTTTGCGGTTAAAATGCGAGTCACACGTTAATTGAAAGGCCTTTACGCTGTGAGACAGAGAACCTTGAAGATATAAGGCTGGAAAGCTTAGGCAAGGCTTAGGTTTAGAATTAAACTTAGGACTAGACAAAGGTTTAATTGAAGTAAAAAGGCCTTAAATAATTAACATGGCTAAAACACGATTGCTTTTTGATTGCGTTAAACCCGCTTTGATGCAAATTGAGTTGTACTTTTACTGTCAGCAGTTTTGACCACAAATTTAAGTTTGCATTCAGAGTTAAATAAAGATAACAGCCAAATTATAAACGAAGAACGCGTAAACCCAATATTAACATAAACAGCAAGTTCAAGTCAAAACAAAATCATAGTAATAACGTAACATTAATTAAAGCATAACCAGTTAAACGCTTTGCAGAAACATTTGTTCGTAAAATTTGTCTTCGCGCGAAATTCAACATCAACATCAAATTACAATCAAAACAAAAATATACTAAAAAGAAGATGAAATCGTAGAATTTGCACTTGCAGAAAAACATTATGTATTTGCACAGGTTTTATTAACCGCTCCATCATTGTGATCGGACCGGTTTTAAAGAAATTGCACATCAAGTGAGAGAACATTCATTCGTTTATGAGGGGTTCACGTTATAACCGGCGTAGCTTTGGACAAGTTTTGTCCGTATTAGACTACTGGGTAACATTTGGTCTGCTTATAAACCCCGCATCATACTCAAAAAGCCTTAGTCGTCTGCTTATAAACCCCCTATCATATTCATAGTCATAGTTCTTTGCTATCATCATGTAGAGGTCACCTTTTGTTCTTCAATACCATATGATATTCAATATATAGTCTGAGAATGACATATGATATGCTTTTTATTCATGCATACTTGAGTTAACATAACCAAATTGTCCTGTTGAATATCATAATACTTGAATTTAAAATTTAATTTTTGAATTTGACGCAGTAGTTTTGAGCCATTTTGTGTCGGAAACGAGTTTGCCGACGTGTATTTGGCATTTAAAATCACAACTGTACCTTTATCCTCTAAATTTCGATCCATTTAAAACACGCGAAGATTACTTCGTCCAGCTGCATATCATATAATATTCGCTGTAATTTTGGGATGACATATGATGTTTGCATAATATTGAAAATCTGAGAGTGGTGTTTCTGAATTAATGTCCTAAGACATTCGAGTTTTTTTGCTCACCTGATATGAGACCCCGAATTTAACATTGACGTCGAATCAACATGGTTCAAAGCGTGACCCACCTGTTCCGGTTATAACGCAGAGCCGAATTATAGGGATAAGCCATCCAAAGCACTGTGTGATTTTTTGGAGTACTTATGGTGTTCTTCGACCCGGTTATATATTAGGGTGTGTAAAACACATTAGGGTGTGTAAAATACATTGTAAGACGTTGAGAAAGCTTTGGGTTTATCTTATGTTATGGTGCAGCTAAACCTGTGCCACCGTTCCTGAGCGATCCCAAACGTATACTAGTCCGATAGAAAGTTTAATAGTCAAGTTAGCTGTATTCGGGACAGGAACTCCGTTCTCAGACCTAGAGTGCACTTGCATCTGCAATTCTTATCCGTCATCGCCGAACTATTTTAGACTCTTTTTCATAAGCTGACAGGCAACTAACCACAAACGGGCTGCAAGCTGGCCAGCCGGATCACGACTGGACTACGCTGCCTCAAGTTCCGGGGTTAGAAGACTCATATCCTCGCGAATTTCTGCTACTGAATAAAACCTCTGACCACCTAGGTACGCTGACTCCTGCTCCTCACACAACATGTGGTCCGAATAGAAAAGAAAATTGTGGGGAAATAATTTTTTTGTGAAATAGGATCGTCGAAAAAGAGAGAAAAGGTAAAAACGGGAGCGGCACCGTCTATTCGTAGACTTTAGAATATTTTTATACTTCGGTGGAATCATTAGTAACTTTTTCAAGTGCAACTCTAGAAACGTTCCTGTGCCTTAATTTGTTTGGACTTCTGGTACAATTCATTTCATTCAAATGTGTCATTTTAAGCTCTGCAGTATAAAATAATGTTTACAGGTGCTATTGCACTTCGTTGAGCTTGGTGTTAAACGTGAAGAATCTTGCCCTGAGTCTCTAGCGCATGTAGAATCCGCCCACGTGGAATGTTATGATATTGTTTCGTTATTTCTTAGATTTACACAGGTTTAACGAAACGGTATGAAAATTGATATTAGCAAGCTGTATGTTTTGTTTACATGAGAATTTTTGGACCTGTCATGCAATTTTCAGTTAACGTTGTTTAATTGTTGATTATGCTAATAAACATTCGTTTGCTCCTGCATTTTTGCCTGGCTCGCGCTATGGGGGCCAAACAAGTAAGCAGCAGCTAGTGGCTGTCCTGCGGGCGATCATGGGCATTCTGCTGTTTGTTGCTACTGTCGACTCAATATGCACTGATTGCGAGAAAAACTGCTGTCGACAAAAGTCTGACATTGTTCGCCGTAAGAACGTTTTGATTTTAGTTATAAAGCGTAAAAAACATATCAAAACAGTTCATTTTTGCTGTCGGTTGTACGCTGTGTTTACATTTGTGGTTGTGTACGCCCGCATCATTGCACGTCTTAGCTTAGAGCTGCCGCAAACAGCTGCTGCGCAAACACAACGCATAGCGCACGCAAAAAAAGTACGAAATTTGCCGCTTTCATGCTTGGCCGGCTCAGTAGCGGCCGTGCCTCTGCGCTGCGCTTAATACTCATCGTTGCAGGTGATGTGGGGCTCAACCCTGGGTCGTATGTAGCTGATGAAAACATGTATGATCTCGTGTCCTTTCCCGCTATCGCGGACCGGAAGAGCGCCATCCAGGCTTATGCAGCCACGGTACACTCGCTCACTGATGTTCCGAACGTGCTGGGGATATTAAAGCAGGACAAAAAGTTGCCTCAGCCACGCATGATATCTTTGCATACGCAATAAAACTAAATTTTCATGAGTCTGATTTTGCAGGAGATCGCTAGTATTGTGCCGGCCGTATGCTGCTAAATATTTGACAATTATGGGAAGCTCAAATTGTTTTGATTGTGGTTTCCAGGTGGTATGGTAGCATACACTTGGGCTCAATCCGGTTTCGCCACATCTGTACGCTAGCTACGAAGCTGCTGCAGGAGTGGGGTTTCATCAGAAAAAATTCCCGGGCCGGTAAACTTCGATGCATGACCCCAAGACGTTTTTCCCCTACATCTGTCGATGGCCCAACTGCGCGGCAAATTAAACCGCGCCGAGCCCACGCTCGCACAGTGCAACCACTCTCACATAACTGGCCGTGCGATAACACTTATGCGCCTGCTGTTGCAGTCGCAGGGCTAAATTCATAGCACCTACTCGTGGACATAATTGTAGTTCGCTTCCCAAACAAAATCATGGTACAACGCAGCGAACTGGTACTGCCGCATGTGCTTAGCGTGTTCCATTTTTGCTTTTACCTGCACTAATGGGTCATCCACGTTATAATGCACGCGTCGATGTAATAAATGTTCCACCCGCCCCGTTATGAACAGCATCAAAGTACACATACAGGGACAACGTGAGCACCCAAAAGGGAGGGGCATTTTTTACAAATGTGCGTGCATTTTAACGTGGATGACCCATAATGCTGTGTATACTAATAATACTTATTAGTGGAGGTGAGGGAAATTTAGAAACTTTCACGGCCGCCCAAAATTTGAAACATTTCAATTGGCTTCTCGGCACAAAGGTTCGCATAAAAACAGATCATAAGCCACTGGTGCACGCACATAGCATGAAAAATACAACACCGCAGCAATGCCGTTGGTTGTCATACATTTCTGAGTTTGATTGTACTATTGAACGTTGCAGGTAACCAAAACATTGTTGCAGACGCGTTTTCACGTTCAGTAGGCGCCATCTCATCGCTGTTTGATGAAAATTTCGCAATTGCAAAACAAAATGATGAAAGCTTAGCTAGTTTTTTCACGACAACTACGTTACCGCTAGGAAAATTTAAGTGCGATGGCTATACAATTGTTTGCGACGAGAAGGCAAATACTGTTCAATTATATATACCAATATCCTACCTCCGTTCACTATTTGAACAGGTGCATAACTTATCTCACCCAGGACCCAGAGAATCACTCCGCACTATTGCACAAAGATTCATCTGGCCGGGTATGAACCGAGACGTTAAAGCATGGGCTAAATATTGTCTAAGCGACTAATGCAGAGCGCCATACTAAGTCTCTAATAAGCACAATTCCGACCTCTGCACGCTTGCATACTGTACACATTGACTTGGTAGGACCGTCACCTAGTTCGATTGGTTGTGCATGCTTATTTACAATGATCGGCAGTTTAACACGATGGGCGGAAGTCGTACCAATCAGTGACATGTCCACAGCAGCCGTTGCAAACGCATTCGCTCAGGGCTGGGTCTGCCGTTTCGATGTCCCTAACATACTAATTTCCGACCGCGGGGCACAGTTTGAATCGGCATGGAGGGAAATAATGCATTCACTAGGATTTAAGCGAAAACGAACGATCTCATATCACCCAGCTTGCAATGGAGCCATTGAAAGGTTCCATCGCTCACTAAAAACGCGTTAAGAGCGCATGGTAAATCGTCCAATTGGCATATTTCACTTCCACTGGGTCTGCTTGGTCCACGTTCAGCAGTTAAACGTAGGGGAATAGTCCATCACTTTTGCTCTATGGCAAAAGCTTTCATTTACCTTTCAACTTGTTCGCTGCTGAGGCTCTGCATTTTGGCACGCCAAGCACCGCATTTGTTGATAAGTTACGGGTGGGCATGTCCAGATTTAGCGCTCCGGAACACAGACTTGATTCTCCTGTTTATATACCGGACAATTTGAACACTTGTAAATTAGTTTGGTTGAAAGACACTTGCTAAAAATTCACTCGTACCGCGCTATACGGGTCCTTATGTGATAAGCCTGTTAGTGCAAAACTATTACAATTGACAGAAGCGGAGTTTCTCACACTGTGTCGATTGATCGAGTTGAACCGGCTATCATTGAATGAGTGGGTTCTGAGAATCAAAATCAGGGACCAACAAATGTAGCAAGCCAACCCGGTCCCTAAATAAGTGCCTGAGGCGACTGAACATTTAATTTTTAACAGTCTTACAGTCAAAGAGGTTATAAGCCGTGGCCGGACAGAGTGCTCGACCCAGACAAAACTGCACTTAAAAATGACCGCAGATCTAAAAAATGCAATACCGGTACAGTTTTCTACACTAACCGCGTCGCATTTATTCCTTTCAAAGAGTGAGAACGTTCACGCATAATGTTGAATATTCTGATTATGCTCGCAACCGCGCCGATGTTGAAGCAAAATTTTTCTAAGTCAGCTAACAAATACAGACGGCTTACTTTCTAGCAAATCGATAGGTAATAAGAAAGTTCATTTTGTTATTTCAATGCAGATAGATGGTTTTGCTAAACAAGGCCGCTCCGCGACTGCACGGGGGTAGTGTAGGATCCGCCCACGTGGGATGTTATGATATCGTTTCGATATTTCTTATGTCTGCCCCGGTTTTACGAAACGGTATTCAAATTGATATTAGCAAGCTTTGTGTTTTGTTTACATGAGGATATTTGGACCTCTTATGCAATTTTCGGTTAGCGTTGTTTAATTGTTGATTATACTTATAAACATTTATCTGCTCCTGTATTTTTACCTGGCTCGCGCTACGGGTCAATTCAGCAACAAAAACAACTACTACCGACACACACATTGTTGAATTGAATGAATACCTCAGAAAATTTGTTGAAGTGAAACAATAAATTAGCCAATCAACAATGTTTGTGTAACCTCTATATATTTTCTGCACCAGGTAACCTTGTGTTTGAAAGTTTGAGTGATAAATACCAAAGAATTTTTAATTTCTACTCTTTTCTCAGTAAAATACTTAGGGCTACATAGACAACTTATTTATACTTAGGTTTATACGCAATGAGCAATTGCCCCTATGATAAACATGAGTTGAAACTTTTACTTTGAAAAGAAAAATTCGCCAAAATGCGTCACACTCTCGATATCATAAGGCAGATCGAGGATGTTGATTTTAGGCAATTTGAGAATATCGAAGTTTTTCTCAAAACCACTTTTGATGTTGGTTTTTTGAATTGTGACAAATTCGTCGCGTTTATTTCGATTGTTTTCGTGTGCAAATCCCAAACGATGCATTAACAGATGAATAACGCGTCCAGGAATACGAGCGCATTCGTTTGTCAAATGAATTATGTTTTGAATTTTATTTTTGTTGTATCCCACTGAAATAGTATTGTCTGTAGTATTCAAATGTGTGTAGCATCTATCGATAGTTGGTTAATGCATGGGTCTTGTCCCTTCTGAAAATGCCTTTATGTTGATTTTGAAATATTACTAACTGACGATATGTGCTGTATGCCATTCAGAATAAGGTTAGTTTATGGTACACAGAGCGTTTTTAAACTTTTTCACTCATAGAGTATACTATGAGCAACTAAATACAAATAATATACGAGCAACACGTACACTGTAAAACAGTGCTTAACAACTCTAAAATATATGCGTGATGGAAAATCTCCACAAGACATGAGAATCCCTCGGGATCGAGCGTAAAGTTTCCACAGCTCAGTGCTCATCGTGAACGCCTCCCATCTGTGAAACTGTGAATCAAATCTTTACCTCGAAATTACATCTCATATGTAGTTGAAAATACTCATGTGAAGAAGAAAAAGTAAACTGATGTGCAGAAATGAAAATCTTTTATATTGAGGCAGTTAATATTCTTGTCGAAGCGTTTCGAATGATAAAGGTCTTGCTTGAAGCTTTTGAAAATGGGGGAAGCTTTGTTAATTGAATAAATAGTTTCTAGATTTTTATAAGCTCAAGTTTAACTTTTCTTCGGAGTTTAAAATATTGGTACGTGAGCAATAGTTCTGAAGCGGCTAGTTGACACCGTCACAAATCCAAGTGTAAATTTGAGCACAGTGTGTCGAATATAAATCATGAGGTTGTATACTTACCACTTCCTGTTACTGGGGTTGTTACATTATGCCGGAAAGTTCAGTATTAATATTAGAAACTTCACCTGAATAAATGTTGACCTTAAACTTTGCAGAAGTTGCACGTAGTTTTCTTAAAATCCTCGAATTAAAAATCAAGCGGAACGACAAGACTTTTTTAAAATTAAAATGAAAATTAACAAATTTTAGAAGTGTTTCGCAGCTTCACTAGCCGAAAATGCTGATTTGAGTTAATTCAAATTTTTAAAATCAATTTTATATTAGAAATCGATCTATTGTATGTTCAACCCATATTTCTTTTGATTTTGCCGCTAGCGAAACGTAGAGTAAAAGGTACCTCTGACGATTTCGAAAATTGTGCTCAAACATTGTGCTTTCACAAATAAAGTTGACATTACAGTCCTATGCCAGATAACACTGTGCTAAAGCTACTAATGAGTGTCCAAGAGCTTGCTCTCATATGTAGCCTATGCTAGAAATGGTACCGATAAATTTTAGTTACACCATTGTTTCGAAAATTTTAGTACAGAATCATAATAAAAATTATTCTTGTGAATACAGCTGAAACGCATAGTCTTTTGAAGACTGCTATTAGCTAAACAGGATTCACAGCCCGAGGGTGGTGACAAAAAACGCTGCCTATCCGTCACATTTGTTTTGGATCCTCATCCTTTTGGTATACGTATGCTGTGTGAGGCGTGTACCATCACTGTAGGTGGCTGTGCCACACTTAAACCTATTTCAAACTAAAAACTAAAATTAAAATAAAACCCTATATCAAAACCACACCTTAAGGGAGTCCCTGGCTCCACCTAGTCTCTCTTAGAACTTAAGTTAGGCTTAGGCGTTGCTACAAGGCGTAGAAATTGGTAAATCTATGCTATGTCGGCTGTGTCCGCAATGTAAACTTACCTGGGGCCCTGCGTGGCCATAGAACGGTATTGATTAATGTTGCAATTGTTGCTGGCCTAATCTGCGCTTAACGACATAGCTAGGCTATGTCAGCACCAAAATGGTGCTTTATATTGAGTGTCTCCGGCATCGTTGTTGTTGTTGTTGTAGTACCGGTTGTGTGGCTCT
The DNA here is from genome assembly GCA_030248215.1 of Enoplolaimus lenunculus. NCBI lineage: Eukaryota > Metazoa > Nematoda > Enoplea > Enoplida > Thoracostomopsidae > Enoplolaimus > Enoplolaimus lenunculus. The sequence goes on from JASANG010001686.1 coordinate 21,884, forward strand.
CGACCTCGACCGCATTGCGGACACCCAATTGTGGGTGTCGGCAAAAATGCAAATGAGGTCGAGATGCCGATATGGGTAGCCAGGACCGGAATCAGTTTGATTGTTGGATTTGGTGGTATCGGTTGGTTACATTTTACAGTTGATTGCGAACAGAGGCATACGTTATTTTCTTCAATTTCGGGTTTTGCGTTGGTATTGGAAGTTTTCATAAGTAAGGTCGAGTTGATTTAATTTAAGAATAGTCACGGTGGCTTAACATGTGAAGGAAATCAGGCATCACGGATTTTATTGGTGTTGCGCAGGGCGCAGGATCTACCCAGTATCGGATACTGGTGTCATGTGTTAAAGGAAACTTGGGATATTACCGGAGAACCTGGGAAAAGTAGTTTAGTAAATCTAACGGGGTTAGATTTATTATTCTACAACGGTTGGGCCAAATCTAACGGGGTTAGATTGGTCGGAAATTTGGTGTAACTCTAACGGGGTTAGAGTACACGGTTTAACGGGGTGTAATTCTAACGGGGTTAGAATTGCACGGATTCTGGAAAAACGGCAAAAGTATTGGGTACGGTAAAGCCAGTGGCTGGATTAAATCAGATTCAGACGTCGGCTTTAAGGATTCCGGCTCGGGTTACCAGTTAAATTGCATAACCTGTGATTTGCTGGCCTTAATTTTGGGTATTTTGTGTCTTACGGCTCGGGTACCAGTAAATTGCATAACCTGTGATTTGCTGGCCTTAATTTTGGTTATTTTGTGTCCCACGGGTCGCGGGTACCAGTTAAATTGCATAACCTGTGATTTGCTGGCCTTAAATTTGGGTATTTTGTGTGTCATACGGGTTGCGGGTTGGGATTTATAATAAACATTTACCGGCCGCGTTTTACTAAATCAGAGCGAATAGCATACATCGAGAAAAGAACTATACAGGCGATACAGGATACAGGCTTAAGTCTAAATCACGAACTTCTCACAATCACCATGTACCTCTAGAAATTTCACGCTCACCCTGAGGGAGTTCTCATGTCCTTCGGAAATTTGTGCACTGCAAATTCGTGTAATTAAACTGTAATATATATGTGTATATCAGGGTTCAACCGGAGTTCCTTTTCCGGCCGGAGTTCCTGCAAAAATTTAATTCGTGTTCCTGTTATATATAAAATTGCAAACATACAACCAGAAATGCAGCTAGCGTTGTCTTTTTTGAACAGGACATGCGGCAAAGTAGTTTTTTCCGTTGATTTAAACTTGATACATTTTGATTTGTAATTAAACTGTAATATATATGTGTATATCAGGGTTCAACCGGAGTTCCTTTTCCGGCCGGAGTTCCTGCAAAAATTTAATTCGTGTTCCTGTTATATATATAAAATTGCAAACATACAACCAGAAATGCAGCTAGCGTTGTCTTTTTTGAACAGGACATGCGGCAAAGTAGTTTTTTCCGTTGATTTAAACTTGATACATTTTGATTTGTAATTAAACTGTAATATATATGTGTATATCAGGGTTCAACCGGAGTTCCTTTTCCGGCCGGAGTTCCTGCAAAAATTTAATTCGTGTTCCTGTTATATATATAAAATTGCAAACATACAACCAGAAATGCAGCTAGCGTTGTCTTTTTTGAACAGGACATGCGGCAAAGTAGTTTTTTCCGTTGATTTAAACTTGATACATTTTGATTCCAGTTCAATTTGTTTGATTGCCTTTGCAATGCCAGCACGCTGTTTTGGACCGAAATCTGTTGAAACTTTAAACGGCACTGTTCGGTTTGGCCACGCTTGATGTTTATTGACGCCACCTTGCGGAATTTTCGCTTGCGTCTTCGACTGACCAGACTTTGGCGCTTGTTTACTCTGTTGACACAAATATTATTAATGTAGGTTTTTCTACAGTTTACCCCGTAGATTGATTCTTCGCGTTTAGGTTTTGGCTCATAATTAGGCTTCAAAAACGGCTTAGGTTTAGGTTAAGGATTAATAGGTTAAGGTTTAGGTAATATTTTGTGGCAACACCATTCCGCTTTACATCTGTCTCTGCTTGTGAGTGACTGCTAGTATTAATTGGTCCAAAAGAGTGAATCTATTGTTATTTCGACTTTGCTAAAAATTTGTGTCTAAAATACGACTGTAGAAATGCAATCTTTATTCTAAAGCCCTATTCACATGTGCAAGTTTTTGCAGCAAAAACTTGCACGTGCAACTTGCATGTGCAAGTTTGGTCACAAAGCAGATTTGATGTTCTTGCAGCTGCAAATTATTGATAAGAATTCAAATGATTGAATTTAATTCGCACGTGTGAACACCGTCACAAATCGCTCGAATTTCTTGCACTTGCATTTTCATTGGCCAATCAGAAAAATGTTGCTGAGCGCCTTTTGAATTATTTCAGAATTATTGAATTTATTCAAGAAGTGTGAATTAACTCAAATATCTATCTTGTTTGATATTTCGCAACCGACGGCGAAAGTAATGGGACTAGTTTTAAATTTTTAAGCATTAAATAAAGATTGCATCCCGATGAAAATCTTTTCAAGTCAAGAAATTTCGAGTATAACCTTCTTTGCGCATGAATGTTTCTTACAACTGAAACTTGTAGTTGCAAGTTTTTGAAAAATTCAATCGAAGAACTTGCAGCTGCAAGTTATTCATGATTAATATATGCGAAGAATTATTTCGTAGGTATTAATAGACCTGCAAGTCGAATTTATTTATCATCATTGGCTAAACTGACAGACTATAAGTTATGTTAGATATTTATTGCAGTGGTCTGCAAATTATTCAGATAAATTCATGTCAAGATTCAGAATGACAGTTATGATTGTTTACGAATACTTGCAGCTGCAAGTATTTCGTGCAAGTTCTGCAAATTATTCAGATAAATTCATGTCAAGATTCAGAATGACAGTTATGATTGTTTACGAATACTTGCAGCTGCAAGTATTTCGTGCAAGTTGCAGCTGCAAGTTTTCACAGCAAAAACTTGCACGTGTGAATAGGGCTTAAAACAGGAGTCAAAACGTTGGTATTAAGTAGCAGCGTTGAAACGAGCGTTTATAGGTGTTCATCAGCTACAACAGGAGTTCTGCTTCGGTTCTGGGTGAACAACTGATTCCTGCTTGCGGCAGAAGTTTTGCATACATGTTTGAATTGACAATCAAAAATATATTTTTGAGCTTTTTGATTGTGCGGTTATGTGTATGCACCTAAAGGCGTTCAAAGGTCGCAACTGGAGGTGGTACAAATCGCAGGGAATATCCTTTTGCGAAATTTTTCAAATGCTTAAGACTCCATGATCCCATTTTACAAGGTTTCCCCTTTACTAAAAACTTTTTAGTCCGGTGGGTCAATCATGCAAAGTTTCCGCATTCGCGACCTAAAAATTTTGCCCCTGCGCCACAAAGATGTTGTAAACTTCGTTTGTAAATCATGTGAAATCTCCGTATGCTAGCCTTGTAAACAATTTTTAGCCTCCCGTCCTAGAAAACTACTTATCGATACCTTTGGTGCGACTGGCACGTTCGTATAGTCGGTAACATTGTTGCCTTCGAGATCGATATCGCCTTCAAGCAGTTTCACGTCTTCTTTTGTGTCTCCAAACTTTCGTGCTCCATCTTCATCGAGTAAAACAACTGTTGCAATAAAATCACATTTTCCCAAATTTACATCCGCCGGTTTCGTTGCTGTTTTTACTTGAATCTGAAATGAAATATTAAACAAATCCATTTTAAAGATACAAAACACATTTACCATTTTTGACAAAAGTGTTTGCACAGGGCCCCCATCGTTTATTTTGACTTTAATCCTTTCTCACATAAATATTTACTAATGCTAATATGAACATAATATTTCAAGTCAGGATACAAATCGCAACGTCGCGGTGGGGAGGCGTTTACCATCAACACTCAGTTATAGGATTTGATGCTCGAGCACGATAGAGTTGTCAGGCTTTGCGAAGTTTTTCTACTGCTCACACGAGTAACAATTGTTTAAGGCTATGAATTGTGCGTTAGTTAACGTATACAGGTTGCTCTTAGTTGCTCAGTGCCTACTCAATGAGATAGGGGTTAATGTCACATGTGCCTACTTTCAAAGTCGCCTCTTGTAAAGCGTGAGTTTTACTTGCAATAAATCCATCATAGTTGCGATTAAATATTAAGAGCAATATACTCCATCAGTTTCTGGTGTTATTTAATTTTCCGTGCAAGTCTTTTTGAAAACCTTAAAAGTTATGATGATACCATAAGTTTTGAAAAATTTAATGACATCCAGAACTGGAGCGAATTATAATCGACACCAGAAAGACTACGGAATTGGGACTTGCGATTTTACGCCGCGGCCCGTAGCAGTAGAACTGTGCATAACAAAAGCATCAAAATATTTCTATGTTCTGTAAATTTTTGAACAATCTTGTCAGTTTCGCTAGCACCTTTTAGACGCCCATCCATTACGTATTTTTAGTTTTCTTGTGTCAACATCAACAACATTGTTTGTAAAAATAGTATAGCGTTTAAAATTTGAAGTTCAAAATTTCTACGAATATCATTTTGTCAAAACTTTGTTTCAGGTTCGCAAATTGTTCCTTGATTTTGATATTTAATTTTTAGTTGGCCGAGACGAGGTATTTGCTATAAAATACAGTCTGTAGCATGAATCCGTTTAAAGTCAAGTACATGGAACCAACCACCAAATTTAAACTTTTCCGACCAATATCTCGTTTACCTTTCGGCGATATATGCGAAGCTGTAGTTCAATCAATGAAAAAAATGGGCTTTGGGTGTTTAACCTTAAAAATATATGATCATCTATCACATTGCTGTAACAGTAGTATCAGCATATTCCTAATGTCTATTCTTAAGCATAAGCAAAATTTTAGTATTAAGCTTAGGCTTACTGTGTTACAGTCCCGCAGAAAAACGTTCCTCCCCTGATCTATACATGGGCCAAAATATCAGATGGGGGCTAATGAAAATGACAATCTTAACCAAATGAAGTACATTCCAGTTTGATTTGGTAGATGCTGCGTAAAACCTTACCAAGTTACCTGACTATGACTGGGTTTCTGAAACCCTACTTAAGTATGAATTAGTACTTAAATATATACTAAGCCATTACTCAACTATTTCGATGTTTTTAAAACCGTACTTAAGTTAAAACTTATGGCAGATTCATCGTTGAGGCATACTGTCATTGGTCCAATTGAAATTGTAGACGCATTGTGCCTCCTTAGTATTTAACAAAACTATAACTCTCTTGTTACAACAATGACTTACATTTGGCATTTATTTGTTTTTGCGTAAAAATTTAAGCATTTACTTTAGTAGGCGTCTTAAGCAATTACTTAAGTATAACTTCAATAAATACTTAAGTAAGATTACAGAAACCCAGCCATTATCTTTCTAGAAACCGTATTCTCAAATGTATGTAACCCCTATCACCAGTTGCGATACAATAAGTTGTAAAGTAAAATACGTGACGAACAGTTTCAGATCACAAGTTCTACTCGCGAGTAGAATAAACCCACTGGTAATAGGCACGTCAGATATTTGAGAATATGGACACGCAAGGCCAAGATAAAAACTGAAATGTTTTAAATATGCAGCCTCGCCAATTAAATTTAACTTACTACAAGAGACAGCAACAATAGAACAACCGGCAGATGAGTTGCTAAGATAAATTTCATTTCTTACTAATATACTACATTCAACAATGGCTTTAAGGTAACAAATATATACTGCAAATTTTATTGGATGTAAACATTGACTGGATCTGATTGGACAACGATCATCCAAATTGATGTCTTATATAATTTTCAGTCCAAATTGAATTTTATTTTTAACCCACGCTCCGCCACCTTTCATTACTGATATATATGGTGCTGCAATTATCCGTTGAATTAAACCTTTTTGTCTTGTATCAACAGCTTGAGAGATCATACAAGGTTTCAAAATTTAAATTTGGTCCTGGAGTCATTTATGCGCTACAATTTGGGTTAATTGACGTTTATGGACTCTAATTAGGGTTTAGGGACTCTATCCGCTTACGGACTCTTATTAGGGATACGGACTACTATTGATTGTGACCAAAAGGGGGACCCCCTCTTATTACTCCTCCTCTCTTATTCTGGTTAATACAGTATTGTTCACCAGCTCTTCCACTCCAAATGTTGAGATAATTGACAAAATACTGAAAAAGTAGCAGTTCTGGCGTAAGTATATTAATGTAGGGCCGAAGTCGGAACATAAACTTTGCCCGAATTTTAGTCGGAATCGGTATTCTGTCAGAATCGTGTCAGTCAGTTTAAAAAAATCTTCAACGTTCGGTCAGTTTCCTCCAAAATTTCAGCTACAACCTTGCGCAAAATTCACCTCATCGACAGTTGTTACTGGAATTTTAGCTCATGTGTAATTTTCCCGCCAACCCGATCTGGAAGAACACCGTTCATACATCCCTTTGCCGTTTTTTAATCTGTTGAAGTCCTGCTCACACATGCAAGTTTTACAGAAAACTCGCACGTGCAACTTGCATTTGGACTTTTGGTTACAAAACAGCTTTGAAGGTCTTGCACCTACAAATTATTCATCAGAATTTATATTAGATATAATTTGCACGTGTGAACACATTTGCAACTCGCTTGAAATTCTTGCCCCTGAATTTTGATTGATCAATCAAAAAGTGCTTGTAGATGGCTGTGCCACTCTAAATCATATTGCAATCTAAAAAACAAAACAAACACTAAATCCAAACCCAAAACCACACATTATGGGAATCCCTGGCTCCACCAGTTTCTCTTAGAACTTAAGTTAGGCTTAGGCATTCTTTTAGGGCGTAAATATTGTAAAATCGAGGTTATTTTATGACCTAACTTGCTCATGCAAGTTGCACGTGCAAGTTTTTGCGGCAAACACAATGCACGTAGGGCTTTATTCAAAAAGTATGAATAAATTATCAAACTTATTTGATATTTCGCAACCGACGCCGATAGTGACGAGATTACTGTTCAATTTTTAAGTACTAAATAGAAATTGCATCGTTATCATTGCGTTTCATATCAAGTCATTTTGAGTAAACCCATCTTTACGAATGAATGTTCCTTACATATGATTTGTTAAAAATTCACTCGAAGAACTTGTAGCTGAAATTTATTCATGCTGAAAATACACGAAGAATTATTAGGTATGAATAGTCTTGCAAGTTGAATTAATTCATCGACATCACCTGAAGTAACAATTTAAAGCTTATGCTTGACATTTATTGCAGTCGTCTGCAAATTATTCATACAAATTCATGTCAAGAGCCAGGATGGAAATGACGTGTTTTTGAAAATAATTGCAGCTGCAAGAAACCCGTGCAAGTTCCAGCTGCGAGTTCTGGCTGCAAAATCTTCCACGTGTGAATAGGGCTTTAAAGTGATGCTTCTTTGGAAATACTTGAAACTGCAAGTATTTCGTGTAAGTTATGGCTGCAAATTCTCGCTGCAATAAGTTGCACGTGTTAATAGGGCTAAAACATGCACATGCAACTTGCATGTGCAAGTTCGGTCACCTGAATAAATTCGGGGGTCCAGATTTCGTACCCACGCCTGGGCCCATAGTGCGCGGAGCCTACGGGCAGTGCCTGGGTTTATTTCATGAGGCCTGATGATGCTTTTACTGGATTTTGGTGGAAGTTGTTAGGTTTTGTGAGGTTAAGTTAATTCTAGCGACGCTAGTTTTAATTTGTTTTCTGGGGATTGGTCTGTAAGTGCGGAAACATCTAAGAAAGGAACTTTCGGCATCGTAGCACAGAATCATGTCGGCTACTAAGTCTTATTATTCGTATTTACTGCCTTGTTTGTGTCTGTTACGATACTTGTGTGATTAAAGAGGCAAAAACGTTTCCATTACCGAACCAGAGTTAGTTAGCGTTATTGGAACACGAACTTAAACGCGGAGTTGGTGATTAGGATAAGCAAACAGAATCACGAACTATTCACAATGAGGAATATGCGCGAAGAATTTAATTTATACGCGTGAATAACCTTGCAAGTCGAAGTAATTCACCATCATTGGCAGATCTGATATTTTATAACTTATGCTTCATACTTATTGCAGTCGTCTGCAAATTATTCATACAAATTTATGTCAAGATTCATAAATAAAAATGATATTTCCTTGCAAATACTTGCAGGTGCAAGGAACTCGTGCACGTTGTAGCTGCGGGTTCTTGCTGCAAAAAAACTACCGTATTGAGTATTGGAGCTGTAGTTTCAGCAGTTTGCTAGTTAGAAGACACATGACTTGTTGGCGACAGATGCTACACACATTTTAGGATATTTACCGTCATGAGTGAATGCCCAAAAAATAGAATAGGTCAAACGTAAAAGCTGCAATGGTTCGAATTCATAATATTTCAATCAAGGTTGAACCAGTAATCAACATGCAAAATCGGCGTTATGCTTCACTTAACCGATAACAAAATAAATTGGTAAGTAAACATCAAAACTGTCAAACCAAGAATGCATGAACTCATATGTGGCAACGTAGCATTAATGTCTTAATCACATGTGGTAGTTTTTGCAGTGAGAACTTGTAATGTGACGTTCATGTTTATAATTGCGGCAGCTCGGAATACGTTTTGTTCATGTTGATTCGACGTTCAGCATAAATTGTTGTAATGTGAATAGCGAGCATGAGCACAAAATGGGAGAATGGTTTATGAAATCTGTCAAATGAATGTTATTGTTTAGTTTAAAATAGGTTAATAGAAACCATCCAGCGAATCTATCGGAAGGGGAACAAGTCAACGCAGCCATTTTTCTGCGCGAAACAATTGATATTTTTGCTGTTTATAACCCGCGTTGAAAAACTACACAGTTTTGCCTTCGAATTCGGCATTGCTCTAGTGTTCTAATCGGTTTCGCCTAGCCGAGAATGTGAAAATTTTAAACCATTTTATATCAAACATGTTTATACTTTCATGTAAGTTTCCTAACAATATATCATGAAATTTTAACGAAAATACATACTTAAACCTGTATGTCGCAGCCATGGCACCCACAGGTTCAGTCATATTGTTAAAGTGGTTAAACCAATGCAGATATTTCCACAGTAACTGGCTATATGTTATATTTTCAAAGTGTCTGTATACTTGACGTAACATACCCAAATTGTCCTGTTAAATATCGCATGATACTTGAACTTGAAATTTGAATTTTTAAATTCTGAAGCTGTGGTTGTAAGCGATTTTGCATTAGAAAAATTGTACAGCAAACTCAACAAAAATACTATTGTCACAGCACTAAATGATAGTTTTTGTTCTTGAACAACAGTAAAGGTTGCGCTATACTTGTGTTGTGGCGTCGCACCTAAAAGATTAATTTAGATTAATATGATGTGTCATGCGTAAATACATGTGCGTTCCGGTACGGTGACGGGTGGAGCCGCATGGTGACAAAATGTTTAGAAGGGATCAACTTCGATTTACTGTGGGTATAAAGACAAACTGATTGTGACGTAGCTTACATGCTCAAAACCAAGTTTGTGTCTGCAATTTGAGTTTTCTGTTAAAAACAGATAAATCGATGTTAAGGTTGTAACAGCCTGATCAGTAATTGTGAGGTTCCGGTACGGTGACGGGTGGAGCCGCATGGTGACAAAATGTTTAGAAGAGATCAACTTCGATTTACTGTGGGAATAAAGACAAACTGATTGTGACGTAGCTTACATGCTCAAAACCAAGTTTGTGTCTGCAATTTGAGTTTTCTGTTAAAAACAGATAAATCGATGTTAAGGTTGTAACAGCCTGATCAGTAATTGTGAGGTTCCGGTACGGTGACGGGTGGAGCCGCATGGTGACAAAATGTTTAGAAGAGATCAACTTCGATTTACTGTGGGAATAAAGACAAACTGATTGTGACGTAGCTTACATGCTCAAAACCAAGTTTGTGTCTGCAATTTGAGTTTTCTGTTAAAAACAGATAAATCGATGTTAAGGTTGTAACAGCCTGATCAGTAATTGTGAGATTTTTTAGGCGCATAATTTAGTAAATTTCTTCCCACCATCTCAATATCAGGTGTGTAATTTTGCATTCAAAGCGTAAAGCTGCAAATGGGCGTCACGAAAAATATACTAAATCTTTAGATCTAATAGTTTCCGCCAGTGTAAAGAACAAGACCGTAACAGTACTATACGCATATTCTTAACACTATTGCGGGGTCACGTTATGACTGGGGCAACCTGGAGCACGTTTTGTTCCTATTGCAATAGTGGGTAACGTTTTGTCGCACGTTGATACAATGTCAAATTCAAAAAATTTGAATTGTCTGCCATCCTGGTGTGACAATAATCGGAATAAAGTCCGGTAATATCGATAACATGTTTGAAAATGTCTGCAAGTCTGAGCCTAAAAGTTTTGAAAGCCACCTACCCTCGGCTACTTTAAGGCTTATGATGATAAGTTTAGCAAGTTCAGATAGCAGAAGATCTAGGCCCGTGACTGGGGTAGGACCATCCGAAAGTCATCGCACGTGAGGTGTCGCGTATCCTCAGACATATGCAATCACCACTTTATACGCTAAAATACCAGCGTGAGTGATTATCAAGGGCGATGGGCTCAAGCCCACGTTACGATGACTAGCAGAAACCGCAGGGTAAAACAAAGCACCCTAAACGTAAGCGCTGCGTTAAACAGTCCGACACATAACAAGCTGCTGCGATACGTACGGACTGCATCGCTGCCACAACGACGTTCTAACATAATTACTAATGGTTTATTATTTTTTAAATGCAGTAGGTTCACATGCTGGTGAACCTATTAGACTAAGTATAAATAATAAAATTTATTAAGCTATCAAATAAACGAAAAAACTATTGAAACAAACAAAACAGTTATTAAACCGAGCGCAATGCTATATCCGGAAGGCAACAATTTGTGAAAAATTTGACAACTGCGCTGCTACACGTAAGGTTTGCGCGCTTTTATACCCAAAAGTTTTGGCGAATCATAAGCTTAATGTTCATAATAAGATTTGAAATTTGCATAAATTTCGAAAACCTTTGGAAAAGAAAGGAAATGGTGCAAAAGAGAATCTAGTTCGAGTAACTGGCCCAAAAAGTTACGTTTCAGCATAAATGCAAAGAAAGAAAAAAGAAAGGGAAACCAAGAGATCCGAAAACCAGAAAGGAAACCAATGAAGCAACCAGCTAGGTTGCTGAAAAAGAAAAACACATACAGCTGTGTTTGTTTAAGGTGAACCAAGCCGGAGGAGTGACCGCGGGAAATTTAAAACAGATTAGAACGGGGTTCCATAATTCCTTGGTGCCCCAAAGAAATACGTTCGGTTCAACTACGATACATATGCTTGGAGGTCAAGAAAATGCAGGATCGTATGTTTGTGACCCTGAAATGTCTGCATCCACAACAGATAATGTAAGAGCGGTTAAGTATCGCTTTTTGGTCTGTTTTTGGCAACAGCCGGGAGAGTTAAAAGGCGCAATCACTCTTTTGCAGCAATGTTGTGGTAAACTAGCCTGAATGTTCTGTAGAAAATCATATGATACTAAAATTTGAAGGTTGAATTATTTGTGCTTGGGAATATATTTAAGCAAAATTTCCGTCAGAAACAGAAACATAGAAGTTTATTCAGCATTCGAAATCACTTAAAGCTACACTATCTGACTTTTTATTATATTATTAGAGCACACTAATGACATTGTCCTGCATAATATCATGTTATATTCAGTACGATTTTAGAATTGTTGACGTCGAATCAACATAGACAAAACGTATTCCGGCCTGCCCCAGTTATAACGAGAACTCGGCATACGCGTAAGCCTAAGCAAAAACTATATCTAAAGCTTTAGCTTTCTCTACAATGGCGCTCCCGCATAAAGCTTTCCGCCCCTAATCTTTACACTGGCCAAAGCTTTTCAACAATTAATGTTGCGCGTTTTGAGTTTGATGTTTTCACATTAACAACCGATACCTTTTTTCAGCTGGTATACGTTTCCTACGATGTGGTCGAACCCTCGTTTTGATATTTTAAGAACATGGGTGAGTTCTAGGATAATATGAAAATATCTGTTTTCAACAGTCGGAAACAGGCAAATTAGCAGTGGTTCTACAGTGCATTGCAAAACCTTAGACATATCTATCGTTTATCGTCTATTTACTGTTAATATTAAATGTTTATCAGCTTCATTTCTCGCAGTACGGGACAACTTTTTGAATTGAGTCAAATAGCAAGCAGATACAGAGATTAAAGTGACTGATATTTAGCGAATCCAAAGCATTTCTTGGGGACTATTCGTCTCGTCAATTATTACTCTGGTACGCCATGTCAGTGATATTACAGAACCGGTGCCGTGGTTACGACATAATACTAGGCTCATTTACAAGCTACGTTGGAACCCAAACCTGCACGATAAGCAAATAATAATTGTAAAAATACTTATAAAGATAACATAATTTCGTCCAAAGCAAGAACACTTGAAGTTAAGTTTTAAATTCGAAATACCAGAAAAACCTATGTGATACCGCAGCGGATACTGATACGTGGTTCATGTTTAA
>JASANG010001698.1:0-34398 GCA_030248215.1 Enoplolaimus lenunculus
GGGAATAGTGAGTTCCGCCATGTCCTACCCGAGAATGACGGCAGAGTGCTATGGGAACGTGCATTAACGAGTCAATGGAGAAATCTATCGGCCGGAGCCAAGGTACGTGCTACCAGACTCGGGCAGGATGGAAGGAGATATGACTGGTTATGGGATGGGATGGTCGGATGCACGGTGCGGGGCCGGGTTGTCACGCACGGTGAACATGATCAGGCCCCATCCGCAATTAGAAATGGATGGACCTTTGGCAAATTGGTCGGTGGAGCAACGCATGTCTATGGCACATGGGTTGATGAATTCACAGGGGTCCACCCAGACAGGAGAAGTTGTGTTGGGAAAGGATACAGCAATGGAAGGGGATAGAGGTCAGAGTCCGGGGGTGCCACAGCCACGCTCGAGAGCTACCTCTATCCAGGAATCAGAGGATGAGGACGACGAAATAAGAGAGTTGACCCGAATTTTCGAAAAAGGAATAAAATCGAAACGGGGTGAGAAATTTAAGAAATGGTGGAACAAAATGGAAGGGGAAATGAGCCAGCGGCCGGAATCTAGACAAAGTCATAGATCGGGCAGGGCTAGCCGGATGTCTAATAGAGGCGAGACGGGTTTTCAACCGGTGATGGAAGAGTATCAGGGGGTCGACCGGACACAAAAGATTGTAATGCAAAGTCATCAATGTCCGGAGGACCAGCAACAAGCGAGTCAAGGAGCGGCAAGGGTAGGATCGTTACCCTATCTGACTCATATGGGCCAACGTCAATTGAGTCAACCGGTGTTGGGTCAACAGGCGACAGGGAATATGTACAGGGCATATCAGACCCAACCCGGAGTGTCCGCTCAAGCGAATGCGAGTTGGCAAGAGCCGGTCATGCCGACACCACGCGTGACGGGATATGCCGGAACACCAGTGGCGCAGACAATGGGTAATCCAGTGGCAGGGGCAGCACAAGGTTTAGGGTTCATGGGGCAAAACACACCACAAATTGTGGTGAAGATGCCGCAGAAGCTGCCGCTGCAGAACTTCGAAGGGAGAACGGACTTCGGGGTATGGTACCGGAAGTTCGAACGGGTCATGCAAACGGCGAAAATTTCGGACATGGAATCGAAATTGAATCATTTTCGAACCCATGTAAAAGGATTAGCTGACCAGTACTTGGATATATTAGAGGAGCGGTATGGACCATACGGCTCAGAGGAATTCGGGCAATTAGTTCATGAATTCCAGGAGAGATTTGGGGAATCCACGGATTTGTGGAATAGGATGGCGGCATTCCAAAGGATTCGTCAAAAGGGTGACGTGAGCGAATACGCTGACGAGTTACAGTCCTATTGGGTAAGATATTTAGAGAAGCAGTTCGCGAACACCGAGGAGAGTCGGGACTTGTTATGTCAGACCTTCGTGAACAATGCTTTTCCGGAGTTGAAACAAAGGTTACAACTCGGGATTGTGGAATCATTTGAGGACTTGAGACGTCGCGCCCTCAAGTTGCAAAGGCAACTGGAAGCGGACGGGACATTGAATTGGAGAGAAAAGGAGAAAAAGGATAAAGTGGATGGTAAACAGGCTGAACAGCAGAGCAATACGGGAAATAACCAGCAGAAACAGGCGTCGAGCTCGGGTAATAACCGGAGACAAATGGGGGCTCGACCACGGATGAGTAATCAGGAACAGAGCGGCGAGCAAACGGGTGGACAGGGGCAAAAGCCCGTGTCAGATCAACAGCCGCAGGACTCAGAGAGGGTAAGGAAGTTGCGAGAAAAGGGGTCGTGTTTCTTCTGTGAAGGACAGGGCCATATAGCACGGGAATGTCCAACGAAAGCCAATCGTGCAAATAATGCTGGACAAGCAGGACAAATGAACAATACGGGAAATCAAGGAACAGGACAAGGACAAACGGGCCTAGGCAGGGGGCAAATGTGGTGCACGCATTGCAACCGGGCGGGCCATACAACGGATAATTGCTGGAGAGCAAATCGGTTGCTGGTTCCGGGATTGAATGCACCCTTGCCTCCAATAATTCGGCAAGTAGTAATCAGGTGCAAGGCCCGATCATAATGCAGAGATCGAAGGAGGTGCTGGGGCCATGCATTGCATCACCGACGGCCGCAGCTCAGGATGATGGGGCACCGAATATACGGATAAGGAAGATGCACGAGGATCCATCACCATCAATAGCAGAGGTGAGAAATCCTGGTGTGAATTTTGTGGATGGCGCTGCTGCTACAAAAGCAACAGGGCTATATATTGAAATGAGTATAAGGAGTTACCAGATTACCGGCATGCTAGACTCGGGCGCGGATGTGTCGCTTATGCACATATCGGCGTATAAGAAATATTTTTCGGATTTGCCCCTGGATGAATCGATAAAGATTTCATGCAGGACATATAACAACCAGATAGCGCAGCAGACAATAGGGTGTCTGAAATACCTGGTGACGATGGGAGGCACGACAAAGATGGCTCATATTCACATCGCACCAGAGATGCAGACGGCGCTAATATTTGGGGACGATATGTTGAATGACTTCGGGATTACTTTAGATTATAATCGGTCATTGGTCATGGTAAACCGGAGAATAGTACGATCATGGCGGGCACGCCAGGTGGTACAGGATGGGAGTTTGGCTCATGAATGGATTGAAAATGTGAGACCAGAGGAACGGGCAAGTAATTTTTACGCTCGGAGAGGAGAACACTCGGAGCAAACTAAAGGAGAAATTGGAAAAGGAGTAGAAACAGTACCGGTACATGGGACGGCTCAACAAATAGCGGTCCAGGGATATGGAACAACTGGAATAGAAGGAGTGTCACAAGGTGACCGTGACATAAGGGCTGTGCCGAAGGGGAGTGAATCACCTTCAGCACAGAGTGAACTGGAGGCTATGCCGAAGGGGAGTGAATCGCCTTCAGCACAGGCAGATACAATCGAGCAGGTAATTAAGGAGGCACAGGCGAAAGAGGTAGAACCATTGGAGCAGCGGGATTCGAAAAGTAAGGACCGGTTGCCATGGGAAGCAAAAACGGTAAAAATTCAGGATTGGGCACAGACGATGGAGAAAGAAGGTGGCACGGCAGCGCCTACGGTAGTAAATGTGTGTCGAGTAGCGGCTGCGGTGCAGATACCTCCGGAGATGACAGTGATGGTATGTTGTAGAGTACCGGAGGAGTTGGAAAAGGAGACGGAGTTGCTGGTGGAGCCTCAACTTGAGTCGGAGATATTATCGGACTCGTTGTTGATTCCTAAGGCACTGGTTAAAAATTCAGAGGGGCATATCTTCCTTCCAGTGTCGAATATAGAAGGAAGTACGATGCAGTTGTTATCCGGTGAAGTGGTAGCCAGGGCTGACCAGGCAGAAATGGTGTCAGTCGTGGTAAAGGAAGAAGAGGCGCTGGCTAGTATAAAGGTAACCAAAGGGGAACGGTTACCCCAGCTGGAACAGGTGATGCCCAACGTGGGAAAGGTAACAGCTTCCCAGGTTGAACAAGGTTCGAGCGAGGCTGACGAATTTGTCAACTGGCTACTGGGTCAAGTGGAGTCATCAAGGGATGACCAAATCATATTACCGGAGGAAGTAGAGCTGGAGGAAAAGGATTATGAGGGGAACCAGCTGAGGATTTTAAAGGCATTATTACAGCAGAATCTGGATGTGTTTGGCCGAGAGGATACCCCTCTGTGCTCGACGGGAATAGTAACACATAGAATGGAGATGCTGACGCGAACACCAATCCAACAACGGGCAAGACGCGCAGCATACTCAAGGCGACAAATAATTACGGATTGTGTAAAAAAGATGTTGCGGGAAGGGGTAATCCAACCGTCTAAAAGCCCTTGGGCGTCTCCGGTCGTTCTTGTTAAAAAGAAAGACGGGAATATGCGGTTCTGCGTGGATTACCGGCAAGTAAATGAGGTAACAAAAAAGGATAGCTTTCCATTGCCACGGATCGATGAAACCATCGATGCGTTGAGGGGAGCAAAGTATTTTACAACGGTGGATTTGCAATCGGGGTATTGGCAGATCCAAATGGAACAGGAGGATATAGAAAAAACGGCTTTCATTTGTCACGAAGGGCTTTTTGAGTTTCGGGTGATGCCGTTCGGGTTGACAAATGCCCCGGCAACGTTTCAACGGATGATGCAAATGGTGTTTTCAGGGTTGCTCATGGAGATATGCTTATGCTATCTCGATGATGTGATAGTTTTTTCGAGGTCCTTTAATCAACATATGTTGGACCTGGAAAAGGTATTTGAAAAGTTACGGGATGCTGGGTTAACGATAAAGGGTAAGAAATGCACGTTTGCACAGAAAGAGGTACGCTTCCTGGGACACGTAGTGTCCAACGGAGGGGTGCGACCGGATGAGGAAAAAGTGAACCAGGTGCGGAAGTGTAGGGTGCCAAAAACGGTGACGGAATTAAGGTCGTTTTTGGGCCTGACCGGGTATTACAGGCAGTTTGTAAAGGATTATGGAGTGATTGCTTGTCCGCTGACACAATTAGTGCAGGGGAACCAGAAAGGTAAATCAATCACGAATCAATGGGATCTAGATTGTCAAATGGCGTTTGAGCAATTGAAGAATAGGTTGACAGCAGACACAGTACTGGCGTATCCGGATCATACAACACCTTTTTTGTTGCAAACGGACGCGAGTCAAGAAGGAGCTGGGTTTGTGCTGTCACAGGTAGGAGAGGATGGGGAAGAACACCCGATCCATTATGGAAGTAAAAAGTTTTCGGAAACAGAGCAGAGGTATGCGATAACGGAAAAAGAATGCTTAGCTGTAGTAGTAGCATTCAAAAAGTTTCGCACTTACCTGATTGGGAGTTCGACAACGGTGGTGACGGATCATGCACCATTGGTGCAGATACTGGGGAAAATGAAACCGCTGGATTCGTTTTCACCACGGTTGATGAGGTTTGTGCTGAAGTTACAGGAGTTTAAGTATACGGTGGTATACAAACCGGGAAGGAAGCATAATAATGCTGATGCAATGTCGCGTCCTCCATTGTTGGACGGGGCGGAAGAGGATCCAAGGCAAAAGAAAAACCGGGAACTGAGTGAGCGCAGGGAGCAAAAATTACTCGAAGCGCTAAAAGGGTTGCAACAACAGGAGCAACAGGAAGCACCGGTAATAGGACAAGTGGAAACGGTGCAAAAGGAAATGGTGGATCCGAATTTAGAGGAGGAAGCCTCAGAGAATGGAGAGGAAGGGGAGCAACTCGCGACTGAGCAAACGGCTCAGCGGGAGGAAATGCAAACGTATTTCGAAATAGAAGCTCCCTGGGATAAACGGCAAATGAGAGAGGCACAGTTGGAGGATCCACAATTCGGCTGGATGATTAAATTCATCGAGCATGGGATAATGGAAGAGGAAGTACCGGCGGATATTAAGAAATGGGTAATGCAGAATGAACCGCGGTTCATTGTGTACAAGGATATTTTATACCAGGCGAGAAAGAAAACGAGACCGTCGAAGGCGGAAATCATGGAATTTCGGCTAGCTGTTCCGGATCTGTTTAGACAAACGTTGATGGAACAGGCTCATTCGACGAAATATGGGGGTCACTTAGCATTTGACAAAGTCTATGGTAAGCTGACTAAAAAGTTTTATTGGCCAACTATGGGGAAGGATTTACAGGAATACATTGATAGATGTATTCCGTGTTCAAGGTTTAAACCAGGTCCAAACAGGAGGGGTCCGCTACAACCGATAAAGGCGGTCGCTCCATTTCACATGTTGGGCGTGGATGTTATCGGGCCACTATTACCAACGGAAGCAGGTAATAAGTATATCGTATGTTTTATGGATTACTTTACGAAGTGGCCGGAAGCTTATGCAACTAAGGATCAGACAGCGCGAACTATCCTGGAATTAATTACGGATAAGTTGGTGCCGACATATGGAGTACCAAGGGTGATCCTATCGGATCAGGGTCCGGCCTTTGTGTCGGAGTTGTACAAGTGTGAGATGGCAAGGATGGGGACAAGGCTCGCCTATAGTACGCCATATCACCATCAGGCAAACGGGCTGATCGAAAGGTGGAATCAGACGTTGATAAAAATTTTGAAACCAGTGGTGGAACTCCGAGTTAAAAACTGGGACGATTACTTAGGGGCGGCGTTATTCGCGTATAGGACGACGATACATTCGTCCACGGGGCAAACGCCGTTTTTCCTAATGTATGGCAGGGATCCGGATTTACCGGGGGAAAATAGATATATGGCGCCAGTAACGGAGGCATCGGATCCGGTTGGAGCAAGAGTGCATGGCTTAATGGACCAGTTAACACAGGCCTGGAACGTGACAGCCAAGCAGATCCAACGGGCACAGGGACAGTACAAGTCGCACTATGACAGACGGGCAGGTAGACGGGACTTTACGGTTGGGGATATAGTGATAATGAAAAACCGGGTAAAGTTATCGGGTAAAAGGCTAGCAAATAAGTTTCATCCGGAATTCGAAAGATTATTTCGGGTTCGGGCTATAGAGGGTCCCAATTTGAAATTGCAATATTTGGGATCGCCGTCCAAAGGAGAGACCTGGTATAATAAGGCCTTGGTCAAACACTTTGGAGGGTCGGTGGAAGATTATTTGCAGTATGAAAGGAGACTCCGGCCGCAAATAACGGAAAAAGCGGCGGACGATGCCACATGTGGGGTATGCAAAGGTGCATACGTCACAGATGTGGATAGTGATTTGGAAATAGACTGGATCCAGTGTGATCTATGCTTAGAGTGGTACCATTTTGCGTGTGTGGGGTTGGAAGCGGAACCCCCCAACAAATTTGGCACTGCCCGTCCTGCTCCGTAGTCATAGAAGCACCGGCTTGACTATATGGCAGGACAATAGTTAAACGGTTTAGGGATTTTTCTTTTTATAGAATATTATTAACTAATACATTTGTTATTAAAAAATTTCATTCTATTCAGTATTACCAGCAACAAAAAGTTTTATTTTATTTTACGGATTGTGTTCAAGGGATTCAAGTCGGTGTTGAAAGACGGAGGATAATACGGGTTGGCGTCGATTTCGAACAAGATTCAGTTGGCGTCAATGGCGAAAGTTATGGAAACAGGCAAAAGGGGCACGGGAGAAGCAAAATAATGCCTCCGGTGCAGTCAAAGTTGCCGAAATCTCCGGTGACGAGAAACGTATCGCCGTCGTCACCACTATGGAGATCAAGGCACCCTTGTCACTCGTTGGAGTTTTGGGTGTCTAATATTGTTCTAGGCAGGGAATGGGGCAAACCTAGGTTTGTCGCAATAGTGTCTAACCAGAAACAGGCGGACATAGCGGCCCGGATAATAGACTCAGCCAGGACAAATATTTTGTCATGTGATATCGAAGGAGTCTCTTGGGATGAAAAACGAGGTAGGGTAGCTTTAGAGCAGTACAGGGTAGACCCTTGTGCACATTTGCATCCGTCTACGCTAAATATTTTTCCAGGTGTGGTCCACGAGTACATGGAAGATGACTGGTTGGCAGGTCCGAAAGACAAGAAGTACCGGAATCACATTCGCACGCTTCAAATCGGAACGACGGAGGGTGCGGTCTTCTTGTTGGACATTCAAGCATTCTGTGGCAAGGTGCCGGAGCCGATCTACGATCTGCTGCGGAATGAAAGTAAAATCAAGGTATGGTGGAATAAAAAGGCAGATAAGATTATGTGGGAAGCAGGATTAAAACAGGCGTTCCCAACGGATTCTCAGACGGTAGATTTACAGCGAGTGCACGACGGGTTGTTCCGGTCGAGTAGCCTGCGAGAGACCTTAAAACACTCCTTTGGCGTAGATAAGGGAGAAACCCCACATACGTCAAAGTGGATAGGTCTGTTGCGCCGAAATACGGCTAAAGGCACTCCTAAAACGGATAAGGCGGATAAAGAATTTTTACAGTTTGTCCATTATGCTAGCCTAGATGTAATGCTAGCGGATGTGGCAGCGGCGATGGTAACGCGGCAATTTAAGCATGTGGTAGAGCGGGATAGACCGGCAGTGGTATTCGAGCTGTACCGAAAATTGGAGTCATTCGGTGATATGTCCAAGGTGAGCCTAACGGTAGTTATCGGTCGCAATGCGGCGTCACGGTTAGCGCTCAGGGACTATCAAGATACGGAATCGGAGTATTAAGGTTATTTGAAGAGGCATTTAGGCAAATAGAAGGTGAACGTTATCCGAAACGAGTCTCGGTTTTTCAATTATTTAGAGGAAGAACTGAGCCAATAGACGTTTCGATACCGGATAATAGTCAAAGGATTGAGCTTTTATGGCCTCAGGAGACGGAAGTTTTAGACAGGGTACAGAGGTGCACGGCGGAAATCGCGGTGCGGAAATTAGAGGAGGATGAACCGGAAAAGTGGTCTGAATGGAGTAGAAGGATGATGCGTTGGGTACCATTGCAACCGGAAGCGGTCAAAGAGACGGCGAAGGAGAAACAAAAGAGGCGGCAATATTTCGTCCCGGCGCAACGCGGGGAGGAAGAGTGGGAACCGATCTACAATCCGCCGACAGTATCGTCGAGGGAACTGCCGTATGAAAAGGCGTTCGCGGGTCCTGACAAGGCAACGGTACTGACGAGCAGAGGTGAGGTGGTTCCAGAAGAAGAGACAAGGCAATGGTGGGAAGAAATGTACGAAACAGTTATGCAAGGGAACGGCGGTTCGACACGGCCGAAAACAACTGACGACATTCAAATCTCGTTCGCTTCGGTGGCTCAGCCGGAGGGACAGGAGTTGATGTCGGATATTAGAAAGGGTAAGTCGATGGTCGTTAGGACACCGGCTTTGTGCGTAGACCTGGAGGCAGAGGAAGCTCGGTTAGCGCAAAGGCGGAAGCAGAGGGTGACGTCGGATTCTAGCAGAGGCACAACGGAAGTCGAAGCGTCTGAAGCAGAACCGGTGTCATCAGAGGCAGGTCCATCGAGCCCGTCGAGTAGCAGGGGAGCGTCCACGGGGACATCGCCTGCGGAGAAAGTGGACGGGAAAAAGAAACTGAAAAAGCGGAGAGGACCGAGTGATGGGGTAATGGAAGCATTGGGCCCGGCGATGAGCAGGGTCAGATTGTCAGCGACGAGTGAGGAGGAGCCTATGGAGGCGTCGGTTACTACACAAGTAACGGGCCAAAGCGGAACGGTAGCTGAAACAGAGGCGAATCAGGGAGAGTCGGTTACGGAAAATGTAACGGGCTGAGGAGAATTGGAAGTAGTAGAGGAGATGGAAGAAGGAAGTCCTCACCACGACGACTTAGTAGTGGTAGAGGAAGCCGCGGGGTCAGAGACTCCGGGTAGTGGCGGTGCGAGTAACCCAGGAATAGGTGAAACACCGAAGAAAGGAAACGGTAATGGAAAAGGGAAACAAGCAAGAGGGCAAGGAGAGAGCAGCGGAAGCGCGATAGGTCGGGCGCCGGTTACACCAACGGGATATATGTGGAACGTGCTGGATTTCGAAGCATATCAAAGGGACAGGTTCCACAGTTGCCGGTAGAAACGAGGTCGACGGCAGAAGGGTCACCGTTCCTGGAGCCGGAGACGAGACCACCGCCGCCCAACCCACTGCCAAAAGGGTTTCATTGGGCGGAGATGGTCCCGTCCCCACCTTCGGCGAGCGACCCTATGATGGAATATCGGCCTATGCTGAATCTGGAGGAGGCGATAAAACGGAATATTGAGGAAAGACAACAAGGGGATATGGCAACGGTAGAGGCATTGCGAGCCGGCTTGAGGGCGATGTACCCAGCGGGCGGATTCGGAGCGCCGGAAGTAGAGAACGCGTACGCGGGAATGACGGCGAGAATACGCAATGTGCAGCAAAACTGGACGCAAAGGAAGGAGGCGGATATAGAAACGATGAAGCTGGCGCGTAAACTACGGGAATACCAAGAGTTTACGACGAAAGCTATGAGGAACCTAATGGGTTACGCGGAGTGCTTGTCACGAGAAAGGAGCCGGGTAACTCATTTGGAGCGCGTGCAGGCCACAGCTGTAGATCAGCGGCAGCGGACGCATGAACATGTATCCGGGGCAGAAGATTTAGTAAGGCGGACAGAGGAAAGGTTAAAGGAAAGGGAGAAGGAAAACAAGGACACGGAGACGAAATTGAAAAAGGCGATGGACGAAATTATGACGTTGCTGGGCGAGAAACGGCAGTTAGAAACTCAACTGCGAGAGCCGAGCAAGGTCCGGAAGCAAGGAAACGGGAAACATAAGGAAGTAGAAGAGAAGGAATCAGAGTCGTCGTCAGAGGAGGATACAGCACAACGGAATGGAGTGCTAAAAAGGCAGAGGTCGGCGACACCGGGCAGGGTACCAAAGGTGGTACGCTTGGAAGTTGGTGCAGGAGAGGAATCGGCAGGAGCGACGGCTGTAAAAGCGGTCGAGCCGAAAACAGTAAGCGAGCCGAAGGCGGCGGGAGCAGCAAAACAGCGAACCGCGGCGACAGCAGGGGCGAAATCCCCAGCGAGGCGGAGTAGAGCGAGAGATCCGGCGTGGAGGGTACCAAAAATAGGTAGAGGTATCGTCGCATTTCCGGATATGGGCATCGTAACGGTACAACACTTTTTACCATTGTATAAAGGGGGGTACCAGTTCCGGTTGCATGCAGATTATTTCCAGGCAAAGAGTGTCCGCCGAAGCCAGATTTAGGGCTACCGGGGGAAATATTGGAGAAGCTAGCGTCCCATTGGGCGGTAGCGGCTTTGAGGGCCTATGAGTTTTACCTGCATACGGAGGCTTCGATCGATGAATGGATGGAATGGCTCAACTACGCAGAGCGAGGTCTGGCGGCATGCGTATTCCGGATGCTGGATATAGTGCCAGAAACGTATAAGGAGCTGATGAGATGGTTCGCGCGGATGGTCAGAGAAGTGGCAACCCGGGCGATAACGGCGCCGAACACATGGTTCGGCAGGGCTCCGTCGGATTTCTTCCTACCGCTATCGTCTCATGTGATTATGCAATTGTTCGACAAATCACAAGACGAAGGGGTGAAGCGGAGCAGGACGTTGATCACGGCGCGGGCATACCAGAATCAACGGTACTGGAAAGCGAGGTGGAGTTTCGAGAAGGATAATTTATGGGCAATGCGCGCGACAAATCCTAAAGATCGGGCGGATAGGAAAGAGCGGTTGCGCGGGTTGCAGGCGGAGATGACTCGGGAAACGGAGAGGCAGTTTGCGTTCGAAACGGTGAAGGCGGCGGCAAGGTGATTTGAGTATTTTAACAAGACCTTTGCATACCCGGGGGATAGAAAGGAAACGGAACTGCCAGAATTGACGTTACCGGAGGTTACTCGGCGATCCATGTCGAATATGGTAGAGAATTTTACGAGGAAGGAAACGGAGGAACTGAGAAGGATCGCGGATGCTAACAGACAGGCGCTAGAAATTTGTCGGGGCTACTTGTTAAGTGAGCGACGGGTAGCGCCGAGCGCCGAGCCGATGGAAGTACAGGAGCATCAGCAGCCGCAGCCGAGGACGAGTGGGAAGCCGACACAGGCAGAAGCTCAAGCTCGTGCTGGGGCAACGGAGACGGTAGCACGACAGGCACAACCCGAAGTTAGTAGGGAGCCTGTGGTGAGAATGACGCGAATGGAAACGGAAACGGAAGGGGCGCGGGGAGTGACTCAACCGGCGCGAGAATCTGCGGGGAGCCAGTTGGCGACGGAGCAGATTAGTGAGGAAGAGATCGAGTCGGTACCGGATGATGATATTCAGGAAGTGACGCCGGAAAAGTGGTCAAAACGGTGGAAGGAGGTGACGGGGAAGCGCAAAGGAAAAGGCAAAGGTAAGGCAACGGCTTGGGAATCCGGTACGGAGACACCATAGTCGAGTGTGGGCGCGGGGGAAAAATTAATGTCTCCCCGGCGATCTCCGAGAATACAGCAACAGGAAGGGAAGTCGCGAGAGGAATTCTGGAAACGGTTGCAGCGGTTGGCGGTGCCACCACCGGAACCACCACCGGCTCCAACTCCGGCGCCACCGGTAGTGTCGCGGGATCCAGGGAAAGATGAGCAGCCGCCGGCACCGGGGTATATTCGGGTGCAAAACGCGGCAGGCGAATGGAAATGAGATTTGATCCAAAGACGCACAGAGCAGCTTCGCAACGACGCGCCGCGGAAACGGGCAAGGGCCGAGGCTATGTGCGTCCGGCGTCGGGATCAGTGTCAAGCAGGATAAGGGAGGGGCGTAGCACCACCAGTGGAAACGCCAGCGGTACGGTATCAGGTCCGGCAAGTGCCGGTGGAGCAGTATCAGGCAACGGTTGGCGGCTATGCGGTTCAATCGCAGATTGAGCAATATCCGGCAACGGTTAGTGGATATGTGGCTCAGCCGCAGGTGGAGCAGTATCCAGCCACGGTTAGCGGATACGTTGCTCAATCACAGGTTGAGCAGTATCCGGCTGCGGTGAGCGGGTATGTGACGCAATCGCAGGTTGAGCAGTATCCGGGAACGGTTGGCGTCTATGTGGATCAATCGCAGGTTGGCGACGATCGACACTTCTACCGGCGTCAAGCGGAGACGGTGCGACAGCGGATCAACGAGATTAGGCGTGCGGAACGACAGCAACAACAGCAAACGACGGCACAATCGCAGGATCGACGTTTCGTGTCGCAGGAAGACGTGGACGCGTATTATGGACAGGCGCCGTCGTTACAAAGGCGGCATTTTTAAGAGACTTTAGCGAGGGTGGATGTTAACGGATCAGGGTCAGGGACGCTTGGATGGAGAAGAAACGGGGTTTGGATGTTCGGGGTGCTGGATTACTGGTACGCTTGGATTCGTGTGGACTTTATTAGGGGCAGGGTGTGGTTACGCTGTTATGGGTGGACGGTTACGGGTATGGACGCAACGACGGGTAGTCTTGGTTCGACGTTGGCTATGCTAAAAATAAAAAGAAAATAAAAAATTGTTACTGTTTTTGTTATTGTTGTTGTTATTATTGTTGTTTTTGTATTGTTTGTTGTTTACGCTTTTTAGCGACGGCAAAAAAGGCAGTAAAATAGGGCCATAAAATTTGTTCGATGCCGGGGTCAGCATCTGTGCCGAAGGGGGGTTGTAGGTGGCTGTGCCACACTCAAATATATTTCAATCTAAAAACTAAAGTAAAACTAAATCCAAATAGTAAACCACACCTTAAGGGAGTCCCCGGCTCCGCCTAGTCTCTCTTAGAACTTAAGTTAGGCTTAGGCGTTGCTAAACGGCGTAGAAACTTGTATATCGATGCATGGCGGCTGCGTCCTCAAGGTTCAGTATTCAGGGGCCCTGCGTGGCCAATTAATATATTATTGTCAGGCTTAATGCGCGAAATCGCATAGCTAGGGGCAAGGAGGGGACATTGTTGTTGTTGTTGTGTTATATTTATGCTAGTGACGGATATGAGTGTCTCTAAGGGGCCCGAGACGCCCGGGACACTCATAAATATGCAAATGAAATCCACATGGGGGCTGGGGTAGCCAGCCTCCATAATCATTCCGTTAATTGGCAAGTTACAATATGCGGTGCATTTTGATTACGACTTTTACCTAGTGGCGGATTTTGGTGATTTTTGTTGTGTTTGGAGTTGAATTGCATAGAGACCTGGGCGACTTAGGCAGAAAAGGTGTTTAAACGGAACCAGAGTCACGGTAGCTCCAATGTGAGCACGGTGAAAGCGGCATAATCAGGGAATCGTTCTAAAGCGCATAGCGCGGAGCCTTCGGGCAGTACCAGGGGAACTTGGGGTATACTTGGGAAATGTGTTAAGGAGTTACTTGGGGTTATTTGGAGTTTACTTGGGATTAGTCGATTCTAGCGGGGCTAGTTTCGGCTGGAATACTTGGGAATTTTACGGTTATTTGGGGATTTACGGAGTTACGGAGTTGTCACGTTACGTTTGCATTTGTTTGTACGGTGTGAGCTAGTGACTTAATAGAACAACAGGGTTAAGGATATCGTAGTTGACGTGCGGAAAGCACCTAACAAAGGAACTTTCGGCACCTTCGGAGATTAATAAGGTCGGCAGCGTAAGCATATTGTTTGTTATACCTGTCTAGTCATATCTGTGCTTTACCGGTATATAGCTTTTATCACGGTGCTGGGGGGAATAAAAGGGAAAACGACTGCATTTATTGAATCAGAGCGATATAAGCGTCATTGGAAACGGACCTGAAACGCGGAGTTGGTGGTTTCAATCCATAGCCGAAATCACGAACTATTCACAGGCCCGACCGATCCAGCAAAAACATAGGTTCGTAGCTGTCCCGGCTGTCCCGACCAACCCAGGAAAGATGGGCTCGAAGCTGTCCCGACCAACCCAGAAAAAACATGTTTGAAGCTGTCCCGACCAACCCAACAAAAACGTTTCACTCCGGGTATATTGCGGTCCTGTGGGTAAACGGGACGCCCCTCAGAGTAACATGGGCCCAAGTATTGGTACCTATTCAATTTTCAAAAGTGAAACCTTATCAGTAGATAAGCAAGTTACTTATGGGTCATCCACTTTAAAATGCACGCGCCGATGTAATAAATGTACCACCCACCCCATTAGGAACAGCATCAAAGTACACATACTAGCAGGAGGCAAGGTACAGTTTCATAGCTGTACTACATAGTGTTAAATGTCTAGACTCTGTGGGAAGGGACTCAGGATAAATACATGTTGTTTGTAGGATGTCAGGACATTACGTTAGCGCACGCGCACACTCGCTGTGCACACATATTCACACCCATCGTTCAACGCAAAAAATTGAGTCCCTTCTGAGGGACTATTGACAATAACAGTTCCCGATAATGATGTCAGGACAAGTATGTATTTATGCCTAGAGCATATTCATTGTCTAAATGTTCAGACAATGACATGTTGACATCTCAGACAGTGTATACAGAGAGTAGGTAGGGACAACATGGGCACCCAAAAGGGAGGGACATTTTTTACAAATGTGCGTGCATTTTAACGTGGATGACCCATTAATACCAGACTGTAAAAGTACCTTTTTCGAGTCATTCCAAAAATTTGTAACAGAATGTGCATTCAATATTCCCCGCGTACATGCCCCTAACAGTAGTTGTTGCAAAACATTCAGCAACAACATTCTAAGAATGTTTCTGTAAAATTCGAGACATATACCATATGGGGAACTGAGATTTATTTGGCCTCTCTAGAATGCACCCCCCTTGTTATTCGGTTACAGACTGTTATCTATTTTTAACCCACGCTCCACCAACCTTCATTACTGATATCCGGTACTGCAACTATCCGTTGAATTAAACGTTTAATTGTCTTACGTCAATAGCTTGAGCGATCATGCAAGGTTATACTGCGGAATGAACTTTCAAAATTTAAGTACGCCTTAAAGATTTGAACTCAATTTTATCTGGTCCTGGAGTCATTTATACACTACAAATTGACCTTCATGGAGTCTAATTAGGATTTAGGGACTCTATCCGCTTACGGACTCTTATGAGGGATACGAACTCCTATTGATTGGGACTCAAAATGGGGGCCCCCTCTTGTTACCCTACACCCTCTTATTCGGGTCACTACAGTATGTAACTTTAATATACTATGTGAAATCCGTTTGGCTACACACGACCTGGACAACTTTTACAATAGCGCACACTATACCAGGGTGCAACAAGAATTATAAAATACCAGAACCGGAGTCACAAAAAATACCAGAAGCGAAAAACACAAAGCCCATGTATAGAACAGAGCCGGAACAGTAGTATAAGCATATTCTAAGCCTAAGCCTAAAGCGTATGGATGAGCCGATTCCTAAGCCTAGCCTAAGCAAAAAATTAGTCTAACGCTTAAACTGACTTTATTATAGCCCCTCCGGAAAACGATCCGGCCCGTTCTTACATGAGCCAAACAGAAAATACTTGTACCGCGAAAAATTCATATTTAACGCTATTTCATCGCTTTTACCGAGGGCCCTCACCCTGGAGTTTGGGGGGGGGGGCACCCGTCAACTCCTGCACTACCCCTGTAGATGGATTTTTCGCAAAACTCCTCTCGTTACACTAAGAAAGTTCAAACGTAAAAAAGGTAATCAGAACAATTTTTATTTTTCAATTTTAGTTCAGCTCAAATTTTTAATTGTTTTCGAAAGAAGTGGGAAATTGAAAAATGCTACTTTGATAAAATACGGCCCTATATTCGTTAAATTTGAAACGACCCCTGCTAGAGAAGTTGGAATTTATCTGATGTAAATTTTAATAAGATCAGATAATAATCAGATGAAAAAAAAATTCACTCGAATAAACACTAAATTTCAATGAGTTTATTAATCAATTCAACTAGTGAGTTAGTTATTTTTGAATTAAAATCAGTAAATATTAACTCACTCTGGAGATGAACTGATTCTCACTGTGAGTTGAGTTAACTCTGGGTGAGTTGATTAACTCAGAATGATTTGAATAAACTCAAAATTCTGAGTTCTGATAACCCTCACTCAGACTGAGTGATTAAACTTATTTTGACTTAAAATGAACTCACTGAAATTTGCACTGAAGTCGAGCTGTTCCTACCGTTATAACGCATCTACATACGTTAATGCATCTGACATACGAAAGAGAAATAGTTCCCCTGCTTCAAAGTACTTCGCGGATTTCAAACACCAACTCATCTGTTCTGTGTCAAAATTATTTAACTTTTAGAAGCTTATGATTCATCAAAAAGTCTAAACAATAAGATTAAGCCTCGGTATGCAACACATGAATAATGACCCAGAACATAATGCTGATTTGGCTCCTAATAACCTCCTGTAGATAATTTCAATTAATTTCAATTTTTAAGTCTTGATACTTTCACTTTTTGTGATCGTATGGAGTACTGTGGAACCGAAAATGTACCTATTTCCATCAGTTACTCTAGGTACCTCCAGATTATACTATCGGGTAAAGGTGGTGTTATATGCAACAGCAGTTCCCAGATTTTTGTACGCTGAGATTGGTTTGAGCATAAAATATTTTGTTGCAGGCCGAAATGAAAAGAAGACCTTTCACGGAGGGGGTTCCTTGTAGCATCCTATGTTGTTGTTTTTGTTGTTGTTGTGTGGGACTTGAAGAACTAGTTAAAGCGGAAGGGCAAAAATAATGCGTAAAAACGTCACCGCTGCAAAAAATTGCACGTGTGGAAAAGGCTTTGTTTAGGTTTGTTCTGCATAAAACTTACATATTGCACAATGCCATGTAAATTTTATTACCACACGAACGAGACATTTTAAACAAGTTTAACGGCACTTTCTGTTTGTTCGTAGAAATGTACACTAATTCCAGGAGTTAGCACGTTCGAATAATTAATTATTCCATACCCTATTTCTAACAAAAAGAGGAAGATTTACTCTGTGACAAGAATGTGCAACTGGGTATAACTTGTACGGAAAAGAAAGTGCCCTGCACGAGTGTGTTTGACCTACTGCCTCATTTATGGAGGGTTAATATATGGGGTTCACATTATAACCGGGTCAGCTTGGGGCATGTTTTGTCCTTATTTCAAAAAGTCGTATTTGCCTGCTATAATTTGACGTTGACGTCGGAACATCGGACAAAACGTGACCCGTCTGCCCAGTTATAACGTGAATCGCATAAATTCTAAGATTGCAAGTACTGTGTTTAACGTGTAAGTGAATTTATTGCTCCACTTATACTTTCATTTCTATTCTGCAACATCTACACCCCAAACCGGAGGGGATTGGGCCAAAACGCACCCGCGCAGGTATATTTTGTACCTCGCGATGTTTGGTAGTTGCATACTCTTGTTCAATCATTACCGACTCTTGCTTAAACCAAAACACACCTGCAGTAATTAAGCTACATTAAATCAGTCTTTTGAAATTAGCTGCTGCGGAATCACATGACTATTCGGTCGTCGTTGCACAACGTATATCGATTTACGTCAGCTAAACTCTCACACTCCCCTGGTTTATCAATAGACACTGGCGACGTGGGTGCCCCTGATTGACCACTGCTTGCGGAACTGACAAGAGGTTCGGTTTCTTCAGGAAAAAACGATAGCGATTCGTCTATCGTGAGAGGTGCAGTTTCTTTTTGATGTTGACTAGCGGTTCGCTTCCGATTTTCCTTTGTCAGCACTCCGTCGAATTTTGCCTTTGGCAACTGGGCAACGCTCTTACTTCGCGGCAGAAGACCTTTCACGGAGGGGGTTCCTTGTAGCATCCTATGTTGTTGTTTTTGTTGTTGTTGTGTGGGACTTGAAGAACTAGTGGTAGTTGCCGTTGTAGCTGTAGTTCCTGTCTGCCGACTATCATTCATATTGTCCAATTCTTTAGGTGGTGTTAATCCTTCGGTCCACTGCGGAATGTTTGTACCTGTCTCATTAGCGCTTAACCAAGTTGCGGACGATTTGGCATGCTGGGTGTAGTTTTGATCCCAGAAGTCCCAAGAAGTTGTTCCTGCTGGCGTCGACTTGCGTTTGATTTCTATATCGTAACTGACATGCTAAAACTCTAGCTAATCATATAGGACATGTGTTGGTTGTGTGAAATTTTCAGTGTCCACTATCAGAAGACCACGCTACAGGTATATATAGAATATAACCACAATGCGGAGCCAAGGTTTGTAACGCAATCTTGATTGCTGCGCTTATTGCGTACTCAATGTTGATCGCAACTCAATCATGTTTCGCACAACGATTATATATGTACAGTCGTGTTTCGGATTGCGATTAAACTCTTACCAGACATTATGTTACTTTCGGTCATGCGTCCAGTGCGGTCAGTAGTTAGCGGGCATAAATACAACACTTTTAATGCGTGAATCGGTTTATATCTTGTGATGCCGTATGAAAATTAACGGCAATCGACGACGTCTTACACTAATTACAAAAAGCAATTGACTATGTGAAATTCCACACAACGTCGAAATTGACTCTCTCTCCGAAATAGGCTTTTCCGGACTACAGAAACAGTCAAATTCGACTCGTTGAGCGACTCGGGTGAGTTGAATTTGAATCTGGCGGAGTGGAATTTGACTCAGTTTATGTAGTCTGGAAAAGCCTATTTCGGAGAGAGTCAATTTGACTCACCATTTTTGCAGTGTAACAAAAAGAAAAGTTTAATGTTTTAAATGTGCGTTTGCCGATATGCCGCACTCCCTGACTATTAAGTACAGTATGGCTGCTAAATAATGCTAGCGGCCCTTACAGCAAGCAGATTGCCTCTACTGCTAAATATCTGCGTACCTCTAAAACGTCACTCAGAGTGAGCCCCGTCCTGTCATGCTGCTGCTGCATCACGTCACTGAATTCTATTAGACTCATTCGCGGTGACCCAGGTAAACTTTTTGTGCGCCGTTCTTTGAGTACACTACAAAAACATTGCAACAGTTAGCATCAAAGAAAATTACACAATTATTCTGCACAAGAGTGCGACCGGATACATGGACAATTCATTAATGTCGTTACTGAACACGGTTCCAAAATCAAAAATTGCAAGGGAAATACATTATATCTTGTGAACAAGTTATACCATCTTCGTACAGTCAGAAAGTGTACAAAAGATAAAAAATATATAAAATTCATTGGTTTTGTTCGCTAATATAAATAACCCACCGTTTTAAAAATTCAGAATGCTTCTGTAGGTCTTCATAACGCTGAACATAATGATTCGCCCAGCCAATGACAATGATACTATTCAAAACCTAAACGATATTTAAACCACTTTGCAAAACGAAATAACTAATAGCAAACAGTTCAACCCACTTCAATTACTACAGTAAGAGGATTCCAACCAGATACTGTCTGGGGCTGTGGACAACAAAGGACCTTCGGCTAATATTTAAAAAGAGCAAAAACCGTTTTCGTCCAGTGATCTATGGATTGTTATAAGCTTTTATTGCCAAGAGCTGCCCAAGAACAAACTTGAGAACACTTTATAGACAATTGAAATATTAAATTTTGTTTCCTTTCACAGTCCTGCAAATTCGGTAATCTTTATCACAAAAATTTTCCTTTTCAGCCAAAGTACATCTGTTACTCGCCTCCATCAAAACCGTAAGACAAAATAAAAATATTCACCTTAAAACTAAAAAGTACCAAATAAGACACAAAAAGCAATACGATAGCAGGCTTGGTATTTAAACGCATTGACTGGGGTAATACACGAATCAAAAGGACAGATAACGGCAATGGAATGAATCCCATTCGTCGTGACACCTGATCTGCGTGATCAGAAAACGCTTCTTGTCTGTGAGATTTCACAACGTCGTACGCAATGGTTATAGTAAAATCGGTATACACCTGAAATTTCAAGCACACAATGTATATTCAAATGTCCGCTAAGGATGGCGTTATGCCGCTATGCTTCATCGCACGTCATTCTTCGGCACCACAAGTGAAAAAAATTTTATTTACAAATTTATTTCATGAGCGTTCGTCTTGTAGGTCGCGTAAGATGGCGCACAGCACTGAACGATGTGGGAAGACATTGAAATCATCAAAAATAGTGCCCACTTACAATTAGAGATGTGACGATACCAAAATTTTTGCTAATGCCGATGCCGATTCTTATTTTGAAAATTTGCCCATGCTGAACCGACACCGATTCCAACTTTAGTACACCATGCTTAACAAAAAGATAGGATACTACATTACATCATTACATGAAGATTTAAACCCTAACGATCATAAACGATTATAATTTTATAAGAACGGTTCATTTCAATTAATTTTTTCAAACACAAACGCAAAAGATAACAATTCCCTGAGCAGACACACTGATATGCGCCCAGAAATGAAACGGATAGCATTTCAACTGACTGTTAAGTGCAAAAAGTATCGGCAAAGAACTGGCAATTTTTTTGCAGTACCGATGCCGATACTCACGAAAAGTGCGGATTATTACCGATGCCGATACTCATGAAAAGTGCCGATGAAAACCGATGCCAGTTAATCGGCACATCCCTACTTACAATAATTGTGTTTGACAAAAACCAACACAATATTCTTAGTTCAATTTAAAGACATTAAATAAAGAAAATGGATACAATAATGTGCTAATGCATCGTTCACAATAAAAAATTTCATGTTGCCGTCGAAAACACTATACAGTTAGTGATGCGTTAACCCTACCCTAACCCAAAAATTGCGTTAACCTTACCCTAACGCGTGTCACAGCCCTACCTTAATACGTGCCTCAGAGCTCAGAGCATTTTGTAACACGTGTTAGAGTTCGGATTATGGTAGGGTCAACGCATGACAATTTTGAAATTTGGCGACGTGTTAACCCTACCTTATAATGTTTTCGGTGGCAAAAACGAAATTTTTTATCGTGAAAAATATATAATAATCAACTTTACGTTTTGATAATGCATTTTGAAAAGCCACCGAATGTAATAAATATTCACCTACTCTACTATGCCAAGCCGGACGTTAATGAAACTTATATTGTACTGTTATCTAATAATACGTATCTATCAATATATAATCACTGTAATACAACTACGTACTTCATAGGGAATCTCATTAAACTTCGTAATGAACGCATGTTTAATCCAGTCGACGAAGAACTCGCCGATTACCACTAATGCAATGTCTGGCGTCATTTCCCAGAAATGCTCGAATTTCCAACTAAAACACAGAAAGTGTACAACTTAAAAGAGTATTGATACTTTTCATTTTCAGTCTCAGAATTTTTTAAACCATCAACAAATACCGAACAGTATAATATACGAGAAAACAAAGTAACAGGTTAAAGAACGACAATCAAAACTTACTTAAACTCGCCCATATTTCGAAATACAACCACCGTTAATAATATGCAATAGTGAAACCGTTCACGTACATCGCTGCATGACATTTGAAACAAATTATTTTTGGCGAATTTTTTGAATACCGAACTTTTCAGTTCGACAAAATTGTTTGACATCATGATTGTCATTAGCGCCTTGTTTTGACTATTAAATGCGACGTTTAGTGTCGTTGCTTGGAATAGCACAAGACCTGTATGTAGCACAACGTAACCAATGGAAACTATCAAGTGAATAATAAGTTTCAAATAGTCTCGTTTGCGTGTACGTGATGCCATCGCACTCCAAAATAAAGAGTCCAATATATCTTGCCCGAACGACGAAAAGAGTTTGTCTGGAATAATCACAATAATCACTGTTCAAACAATCTGCATAGAAATCTTTCACTGTCTGCTGCTTCATGTGACCAAGAGGGAATGCTTCTTCTTAGACAGAGTCCCCATGTCTAACTTTTGTTCTACAATGATCGGTTGATAGTGGTATAATTTACAGTCAATACACTTTCGTCACATGTAGCTGAACTGGAAAGTGCACGCACCGTTTATCTATATTTTAACAAAATATAATCATTATCAACTAACAGTTACACGTATGAATGTGAGGTAGACCGTAATATGCGTATGTTTTGTCCTTTGTATCATACAAAATAACGCTTCCTGTATAATTTTGGCTATTCCGCTTGATGTTGAAGTGAGTTATTAAAAATGTTTGATCACACAAATTACATTTCTAACAAGGTGCAACTGGTAACCGATTGCGGTAAAATTTTGAAAAATATCCATACACGCAAGGCGATCTACGCGTGGAGTTCGTTACATACACACTTATTTGGAGCCTCAAAAACCAAATTCTAGGCAAGTCTCAATGTTTGGTTGATCTCGATCTGGTTTTTGAGTCTCGGTAAGCTTCAAACCGAGACCAAAAAACTTGTTGCCGTTTTTCTACTGCACGTTCATAAACGGGTGTCTAGTGCAGTTGTTGTTGTTAATTTTCAGATATGAATGTTTAACAGCAACCATTATTAAATCAAGGAGTATCATTTGGCGACACAGTGTACTGTGACCCACGCAAAGTTGATAATAGGTTCTGTGAGCAGTATGTACCGAACAAGCGTCATGTTCTCGGTTGTGTCAAGGAACGTCAGAAGTTACGGAAGATACGTCAACTACCATTATCAGATGCACCAGTTCTCACGGTCACTGAAGATGACAAGGCAATTCGCCAATGTAAAGCCAGCAAAATCTGCATTTAAACCATCTCAGCTGATCGGCGCGCGCCTGTCTGAGATCGCTCTTCAATCTCAGCATCAGTAGATCGCGTATACCCAGCATCTGGCGAAACTCAAATATCATCCCGCTTCCGAAACCGCGTAAAAACATCAGTGTTGGAAAGAACTGGCGACCAATCAGCCTACTCTGCTGTCCTGCAAAATTCTTGGAACGCGTGCTGCTACCTTATATTGCAAGCAGCATACCCTTACAACCTACGCAGCATGACTTCGCAAGCATTATTCAACATGCACGGGTGTTCTCAATCTAGTCAACGACGTTGCAGAAGGTTTTAGTCAGCTGTGCTCTCCGCATCGCGCCATACTTGTCGCAATAGACCTAACATTGGCGTTCGATACCGTGGATCACTGTTGCTAACCAGCACAAATTGTTAACCTGGCTGGAACTCCGACATCTATTCGGCGCTGGGCTATCAACTACCTTAATGGACACCAAGCGAAAGTGCAGTTCCACGAATACTGCTCCAGTTCACGCAAAATCTCTAAAGGCGTAGTTCAAGGCGGTGTACTCTCACCAGTACTCTTCAATCCTTACATGAGCGACATATCGCAACCTCCACAGGGTGTTAAAGGTATGAGCTATGCAGATGATATCAGGATATATGCCAGCGGTACCGAAATTGATGCACTCACGCGCTTGATCAACGGCTACCTGGAAAAAGTCTTTGCTGACGTACAAAGCCATCAGCCAGTCTATTATCAACTACTGCTGCCCCGCCAGAGGGGCCCCCAGTCATCAAGCCCACGCATTGGGAGTCAATGCAAAGCTCAAAACACTGCACTCAGAATTGCAGCCCGCTGCTATAAGATGTCGGACATCCATGATCTCCATCGAGAATCTCAATACTTGCCCGTCAAGCAGCCCACGACGATGCTAGCTCAACAGTACACCCTCATGTGCCATCACCCTGCACACCCATGTCATGAGCTAACGCGGAGGCCCCGACCACCGAGAGAACGTATAAAACCTGCATCAACTGTTACAAAGACAACATCGGACACCTGCTTGAAGAAGACGGTACCATCAATGATGACCAAGTGAACCAAGGTATAAAGGCAATACACACCGATGCAGTTGCAACAAGAATCCGCAATTACATGGTGAATTCGGTTCTCGGCAGAAAACCTCCAGCAATTAGCGAACAAGAGAAAACCCTACCAAGAAAAGCCAGATGGACGCTTGCGCAGTTATGCACTGGATACTGTCGTATGCTCAACTCATACCTCGTCAAACTTGGTGAGTGAGAAGATCGCTGCCCCCAATGCAACAGCACACCACATGATACAGAGCATCTGTTCAACTGCACAAAAAACACTACCAGCCTCACTGTGGAAAGTCTATGGACGGACCCTTCAGCTGCTGCAGCGGTCCTCACGCTCTGACTCGAACACTGACGTTGGCAACAAACAACAACATATTGTATTATATCCCTGGTTTCAGCAAATGGTAATATTTCTTTCCCTAAATAAATAAACATAAAAAGACGGCTCTACAACAATTTGTATTTGCATTTTAAAAAAATCGCTTCAGTAACGTGGTTTTACCTGCTTTCAATACCAACAAAACCAGGTGTAATTAAGACGGCACAACATAAAGTTCTGTGATTACTCTTCTTTTGCCACTATTCGTAAGTGGTGAACAAAATACGAAGTAAAATTTTGAGGTGGATCTCAGTTTAATATTAAAAATTAACCGGCCATTCTGAACAGGTACAACATATTTATTACGCTAAAACAAAAAAGACTTATGAAAAACATTCCAAACTTTCGTTAGATAAAAATTTATTTCATTTCTGGTAACGGTCCAAAATTGGCCGAGACCGAGAATAAAAGTATCGGTCTCTGGTCTCGATTACTGACCGAGACCACACATCCCTCATTGAAGACTTATACAATTGTATGGCGAGCCTTGCAAACCAGATTTAATACCTGCCACTTCTAGCATATTATACGCAATATAGAGTTTGATAACTGCTTGGCCACGGACCACATGATATAATGCTGACGTATCAACAAATGCAATGATTACTGCTGAAGCACATAACACAATCACGCGAACCAGATCACATGTTTCAGACGACGATATCGGCGCAGAACGGAACGGTCGAGTTAAAACATGAACAATCGCTAGCAGAAATCGAAAAATATGAATAAAATACTTAAGACAGGGGTTTTCCTTAAACTCAATGCGAAAGACCTTTCAAATTTTTTATGCGGAACTTACTTTGAGATACGGTTATCGTAAAATTTTCATTACGCATGCTAAGATTTACTCTCTTCGGTAGCAGTTTTACGAAAATAACAGCTTTTCCCTAATTCTTATGTAATCTTTTTCTAAAAATATACAGGCGTAAGTTGTGTACTCAATGAAGCAAATGCATAGTTGCCAACTGGTAGAGTACCTAGCTGTTCAGGGTGTAAACTATACATACAGCAACGCTTTCGTTTTCGGTATTTTACACGTACGTACTACACGACCATGAAAATGCGTCAATATGGACAAATAATATTTAAATTTTCAATGCTACAAAACACTCAAAACCCATAGTGTCCAAATGTTCGCAAAACCGATATATAGGGATGGGAGTCAATGTCAGTCTCAGTTACAAGTCTCGAAAATTCCTGAGACTGGCGTAGTCTCAGTCCAAATCTTAGTCTCAGTCTCAACGTTCGAAAAGTCTCAGGTTTAGAATCTGAAATCCGGTATTGATGCCAGCCAAGAGTACCAGTTATGGCAAATTTTTTTATTAATATCCATGATTCTTCTACGAAAATTGTGGTTTTACAGCGGCTTGCGGAATAGACTTACGGCTGAAAGATCGTCAACAGTTTTGTTTTGAGAGCGAACTCTCGTACACTCAATTCGGTTTTGTATAAAAAATTCTCAAGTTTCGAACTGAAACATGTGCTAAACTTAGTCTGCGGGTCAACAGAATTTTAGTGAACTTAAGTCTCAAATCTTTCACTACCTATCTGACAGTTCATATTTATGACACTTCAAATATATAAGAACCAAAATCGGAACTTGTTTTGAATCGGAATTCTAATCGGAATCGGAAATGCAGTTGCACCTTGGTATATTTTGGTACAAATAAATCAATTATATTGAATTTACGTTGTTTCCTTTCACAATCTTATATATATTAAGTTTTTTGAGTGAAATAGGACTTTCAAAATTCGTGATATAGAGTTTTTCTGAAGTTTCGGTATTGGTGCAAAAAATATCTGAGATTCTCAAAAATGTCTCAATTCTCAGTCCCAAAGAATTTGAGACTGTTATAGTCTCAGCCTCAACTTCTTTATTAAGACTCCCATCCCTGCCGATATAAAAGTTATTCATACATAATGATCGGAATGGCGATAACCGACATGACGTAGATCTTATTTAACGAATTAGCTAACTACGTTTCAAATGCAGCGCAGTTTCTAAGCGTCACTTTTACGCTTCAACAAATATATACAGATCAACTAACCTTATTGGTAATAGAGTAAAGATGTACAAAAATGCATCGAAACACTGCAACAGCCCGTAGAATAAAAATTTTTCTAATTCGCGAGGTATTTTAACAAATGCGTAAACCTTTTTCTGCTTCTGTAGAAAACTGTTTTCAGCATTTCCTAAATCATAACCTCTCGTCAATTCTGCGACAAAGAACGTTAGAAGACTTGATGGATTAGATTTCGGTGCGACGAATAGTTCAGATGAATGTTTTAAATCAGGAGATGCAGTTGTCCGTTGTTTAATTTCCTCAAGCTTTGCAGACAAAAGTTGATCAAACACTATATGCCGTTCCTTGTCATCAGCTGAAATATCAAAAATTTATAAACAGCGTTTGTCACGTATATACTTGACCTATGCCTTATACTAAAAACATAGAGCATAAAAGTCTTGATCTTGGTAAAACTATGTTTTCAGACTACGGAAACGAAATAAAGCAACTAACCTGATTTATTTGCAAGCGGTTGATTATCACAACTGCAATCTTCCGAATCAGTGGTATTTTGAAGTGCAGGGACATTTCGTTTACGAAGATTTGAATACATTGGTTTATCACAACTGCACTTGCCTTCCATTATCTGTTTGTATAAATATTGTCACTTACAGTAACCTATACAAAAGTAGATGCTGTTTAAAGTAATGTATTTTGAGATCAATATGGTGGGGGTGTGCCCATCCGGTTTTTCGCCGAAAAGTCATATTCAGAAAACACGAAATTGTAAGAAATTCATGAATGTGTGTGCCATGTATACTACAAATCATACATACTTCCATTATCTTATGTACGTAAACTTAATACTAAGTTAACAGCCGAAAATCTAATGCTGTTTAAATGGCGAAGCGTGTCTATTGCCTATGGCACAAATCTTTGGGGGCTCCCTACTGGGCAGGTGTGGGAGACCAGATCGCTGGAAAGGTAATCGCAGCAAGATGTTGAATATGTCCACTGGTCAAAAAAGCAGGTTTATGGTTTCGGGACCACAACCGTAAACATTGGGAACCCGGTAGATGTTTGCCGGATACCGAACCGGATATGCATATCGGGTAGCACCCTGGATATGTTGTGATTGACTTTTTGTGCTTTATCTGGGTTAGCTAGCCCTTATAATTCTTGTTTCTAGCTGGACTGTGGTGGACTTCGGCAAGTACTATGGAGCACAGTTGTGTTATTCCAGGGTCTTCATTGGTTGTCAGCAGCATTGAGGGCAGAGTTTATTGATATCGGGGAATAATAAACTGAGCATGCATTTGTTTTTATATGCCACCATCACAGTGCAGTCAACTTTCAATTTAAATCATAGCTTTAAGTTTATACATAACATAGTATTGTGTACCGTTCGAACATTTCCTTTATTGAGTAGTTTTGGGACGAAATGTACCTATAATCGGAGTATGTGAAGCAGAATGCAACAAATCTATGCGACTGGCCGCATTGCTGAGCAAGAGCATTAGTCCTTGCATCGAAATTAACCCACGAAGTTAGGAGCGTTAGAACTTATACCCTAAACTCCTCAAGTTTAAACATTTACATGTGGTATACGAAAGATCAGTCATGGTTAAATGAAATTTTCCCTTAAAAACAGTATATACCTATTACCTAATAGCGTATCTAGAGGAAGGGGACGTACGCCCCATCAAAAATTTTTTGTGATAAAATGGTAGTCCCTAGCTTACAATTTTTCCCCTCTGAAAATTATTTGTAAAAAAGATAAGGCCTCTAAACTGTTCCTCAGAAATTTTTTTGCGATATGATAAGGTTCAAACCTTACAGTTTTTACGTTTCATATTTGCAACCACACCCCCCGTCAGAAATTCCTGGATCCGCCGATGCTCCGAAGTACTGCGAATATACTTGGTTTTTCTCCATAAATTTTTCCGAAACATATGGAGAAACGACGGAAATCGAACCTCGGTCCTCTCGTGTGACATGCGGATGACTAGACACAAACAAGAAACTCATGCTGATGCTGCATATGGATAAAAATCACTGGTGCATATGTACTGCCTTCATATGCAGCAGCAGTAAAAATATGGAAGAACCAAGATACATGTGTATAATGTTGAGGTTCTTATAAGGCATAAAAACAAAAAACTCAGCAGTTGATTGCGAGGCGGCGTGGCTCAGTGGATAGCGCGCCGGACTGATAATCTGTCGACCGAGTTCGAAACCTCCTGGGAGCGTCCCTCATTTTCAGCTGCTGATAACTCAGAGCTAAAAACTGTCGCACCCTGGCCTACCCAGCTTATCACACTCTCACTCGCAAGTCAAGCATGCTACCCATTACACCACGCGGCCGATATTATATTTTTCTCCAGGACTATATGCGGACGTGTATGTATGTCTTACATTACATACATTATGCACATACACATGCTACACTACGCATACCAACACCCCAAATTGTATTGGAAACTAGTTGAAATGTGACAATGCAGCCTTCTATGTGTTACATAATGTTCCTACGGACTTGTACGTAACACTGAAACAGACAAATTGGCTTAGCTTATTAACCTGCCCCCACACATACATGATGTCTACTAGAAAGCAGGAACAGTTTTCCAATTATGCTACTCGAAATATTACACTAGCTACGCAGTTATCATTATAATGTTTAAGCACTATTCAGACGTGCAAGTAGTTTTTGAATCGAAAACTTGCACATAAAACTTGCACTTACAAGCGTTCTTGAAACTGAAAATTGCCGCTGCAAGTTTTTCAAAAATTCATTCGAAGAACTTGCAGTTGCAATATATTCGTGGCGAACATACGCCGAGAATTACTTCATATGTATGTGAATAGACTTGCGTTGAATTAATTCATCATCATTATAGCTGAGCAGATAGTCTGCTATTTATTCACAATTCATGTCAAGGTTAATAATGAAAATGATGTTTCCTTGCAAACAATTGCAGCTACAAGAAACTCGTTTAAGCTGCAGCTACGAGTTCTCGGTGCAAAAACATGCGCGTATGAATAGGGCTTAAGAAAGTGAAACCAACCTAAGCTTTTAAAGCAAAAACTTTTCAGCTAAACTTACTTTATTGTAATCCCTCGACACAACCATCACGGTTGCTGAAACATGACTTAAAGTCAACCTTTGACTTTAAGCCTATTTATTACTTAAAAGTCGTAGCTAATACGAGCCCGTGGCCGTAGCCAAGGGGGGGGGGGCAAAGGAGGCTCTCCTCCCCTGGAAAAATTTTGG
Source organism: Enoplolaimus lenunculus (assembly GCA_030248215.1). NCBI lineage: Eukaryota > Metazoa > Nematoda > Enoplea > Enoplida > Thoracostomopsidae > Enoplolaimus > Enoplolaimus lenunculus. The sequence continues at coordinate 29,734 of JASANG010001698.1, forward strand.
CCCCACATAGAAAATTTTAAACCTTGTTTATAATTTATTGAAAACCCTTGAATGTTCCTCCTGAAAATTTTTTAGCGCCCTCTAGCAATGTGATCTGGCTACGGGCTTGAGCTAAATGCAACTGAAATATAGGTCTAATACTTATGTACTAATAGCTTTATGGTCCTTGTGTTCAAATTCGTATAGCACCTATCATTGGTTAGGGATAGGTATTTAAACCGACGAACATATTCATTTGCACATCTCAAAATTGGTACACAAGTAGGGCAAATCAAACAGGAACAATGTGCTAAACTTTCAACCTCACCATGTGCTCGGTGGCGGATTCCTTATCTCAAAATGGAGGAGGCCAAAATGTCACAGGTAAACAAACTGATTTTTGTTTAGCACATTGCGGAGAGTTCACATGATGCGAGGTTCACGCTGTAACCGGGGCAGCTTTCATTCACATGTTTTGCAGAATTAGACTATTGTGTAACAATTTGTCTGCTTGTAAACGCAATATATTCAAAAAATCACAGTTGTCTGCTATTATCATGTGCATGTGCAAGTCACCATTCTTCAATATCGTATGATATTCGACATATATATTGTCGACGATTATCACTTATGATACGTTTTGGTTTGCATACTTAGATAATACAACGAAATTGTCTATTGATCATCACATGATACTAGAATTTGAAATTTAAAATTATTAGTTAAGACGTTGTAGTTCTGAGCGATCTTGTGTCGTTTACACGTTTACGTCGGTACGGATTGTACATAATGTGTTCGCCCTATTGGTGTTGTCCATAGACGCATTGCAGTGTGGCGGCAAATAGATGTCCTTTGTGCAGTAAACGTCCGAATATAGTCTAGCTAGTTTATATAAAACGTTTGGAAAAGTTTTTTGATCTGGCACTAAATTTGAAGCCCGCTTTTGCTTTCGTGTTTTCAACGAAATACATGAATTTTGCTAAAAAAATTTAGTGTCAAATTTGAAAAGCAAGCAAAGGAAATATTTTCAGAAACTGGCAAATTATTCACGGTGAATTGAAATAGGAATTCTCCATGCGTTTATTTGCCCAGAGTAAGAGCAACATAACAAATATTTATTGAATGACAAAACAAATATTGTATTAATGCGATGAATCGCAACATGCGATCATTCGCAAAATCATGAAAATAAAAGATCACGATTCATACGCGCGCTATTTTTTAATTGTAAAGTTGTTTTTAAATCACACGTTGTGTTTAACGGTCAGAATTCTAGAAATGTATTTATTTAGTTTACTCTGACTATTTGCAATGTCGTTTGCCCATCAATAGGAATGCAGCCTATAGCTCCTATATTGTGTAATGGTTACTAAATAAAATAGTAAACGACTTCGAGCGATCATTTCTATAATTCATTTTGAGTTACTTAATTTAAACTACTGCGTTGAGTGAAAACACGAAATATTTGGACGATCGTTGGAAGTACATGAGTCGAGATAGCTAAATTGGCAAACGTATAGAACAGGGCTATAACAGTAGTATAATCATATTCCTAAGCCTAACCATAACAATGAGCTTATACCTAAGGTAAAGCCAAACGAAAAATTAGACTAACCCTTTGGCTTATGTACATCATTGCAGTCCATAGAAAAACGTTCTGCCCCTTTTGGGGGTAGTTTCCCTTCTTCAGACAACAATCGCTAAAATTTATATGTTCCCGCAAAAATGTAAATTTTCCCTCAAAAATTTAAATTTCCAGCCAAAATTTAAATTTTTCATCAAAATTTGAATTTCGCCAAAATTTGAATTTTTCGGCAAAATTTGAATTTTCCCGCCAACGTGAATTTATCGCCAAAATTTGAATTTCGCTCCCAAATTGAAAATTGCCCGCCCAAACTCAAATTTCCCGCTAAAATTTGAATTTCCCACCAAAATTTAAATTTCCAGCCAAAATTTATAATTTGCCATCCAAAAACTAAATTTTCCCGCCAAAACTTAAATATTCCCCTTAAATTTAAATTTCCCGCCAATATATTAATTTTCCCGCTAAAATTTGAATTTCTCATGAGTTAAATTTTCCTGCCAAAATGTGAATTTCCCGCCAAAATTCAAATTTACAGCCAAAATTTATAATTTTCCATCCAAAATTTACATTTTCCTGTCAAAACGTAAATATTCCCGCCAAATTTGAATTTCCCGCCAAAATTTGAAGTTTCCCGCCAAAGTTTGAATTTCTCCGCTAACGTGTCCTTAGTGTGTATATCATATAAAAAAAATTGTCCACTAGACTGTTTTCAAACATTTCAATGTCCTAGACAGTGTTACTGCAAATCTGTCTTGTCCGGATAGTTTCCATGAATCTCTAAGATGTCCGCTAGTTTTGGGGAATAAATAGTTTCCATAAAACGTAAAGCCGAACAAGCTATTGATTTTTGGGAGGGCACATTTGCATGCGAGTGCACGTATGATAACGTGTGAGTAACATAATGAGAGTAAAAGACTACTCTACTGTGTTCAATCACCATGAAAATGTTTTCCGTAAACCAGCGGGTTTTATGTCGCAAATTGGGTGTTGATTTTGGTGTGTTTCAATAGGTCAGAATTTTCCGATGATGATACATTAAATAATAATCTAGCTTGGTATTTGCACACTATTTTGCTAGCATATTGTTTTTTGAATGTCATTCTTTGGACATGTGCGAAGAATGGCAGTGTATGTTGGCAGTTTCTCTCGCGCCAAAATTACAATTTTACCGAAAAATTTGATTTTTCCGCATAATAAACTTTGAATTTTCCAGCTAAAGTTTGAATTTGATCGCCAAAATTAGGATTTCTCGCCAAAATTTGAATATCCCGCCAAAATATAACATTCCCGCCAATATGTAAATTTTGTCGCCAAAATTTAAAATTTCTAGCCAAAATTTGAATTCAAGCCCACACTTAAATTTTTTACGCCAAAATTTGAGTTTCTCGCCAAAATTAGAATTTTTCAGCCATAATTTGAATTTTTCACCAATATTTAACTTTTCCGCCAAAATGAAAGTTTGTGCGCCAAAATTAGAAAAATACGGAAAAGTGTTAAACCCTACAGTTTCTAAACATTGACTGTATGATTTGCACTGTATTTTAAAAGGGTGATGTTTTACAACCTGGGGTCAACCATCGAGAATAACTGAACAGGCCGCTGCCATTCGACGACGGATGTGAACGTCAACCTCTGCACAGTGCAAATGGGCAGTATCGATTATTACTAAAATCGATTGAAACTGACTACAGTCATTTAACAGATGTGAAATGTATACACAGTTTTCAAATCATGTTTGAGCTGCTCTGTTTTTATGTTTTATATCGGTACTATATTCATGTACCATTACTAAGAATTTAAGATTTTTATTTCTCTCATATGATTTTGAGTTAGGTGTTTTGTCGTATATCATCCAGTGTAGCGTGGGTAGATAATAGGAATTCGGTTATTTGACAAATGCCAACCATCGCAGAGCAGCCTATTTTACATGGTACAGCAGAATTATGTCCGCCTACTATTTTTGCGTTAGTTTGGAATCTAGCTACATATCACGAGAATATTTTTCGCATTTCTTTCTCGCAAGATCTCGCTCTGCTTTCTTGCAAGTTGAATATGACAATGAAACATAGTTTTATTCAAAAATACGGATACCGTGGACCCAGCCAAATCTATAAACTTGGGACCCGGCACCTGAGCCTAAGCCGTCTATTCTTGGCGACCCCAAGCTTAGGGTAGTGCGACAGTAACTTGCAGACTCAGCTTAACTGCCCCAGCTTAACCGTGTTCGGGATAGAAACTCCACCAGACGTAGAGTGACCTAGTACTCCTTACCCATTATCACCGGACCCCTATATTGCTTTTATCAAGCAATCTAGCAACGTATAGCCGGCTATTAACCGGCCAGCCGAACCACGGCTGCACTGTTGGGCCGCAAGGTTCGGGGCTAGGAGACTCATATCCTCGCGATTTCCTACCCCAGGTTAAAGCTTCTGACCACCGTGGCGGGCAATTACCTCTAGCATCCGGTGGGCAGTAAAAAAGTTCAAAGCGCGAGGAAAAACCAATTTTTGGTAAAAACGTATTGGACAAAAAGAAAAGAAAAATGGGGACCCACACATCCATTTCTGGACTGTACAAAGTTATATGCGCACTTTTCGAAAAAGTAAAAGTAAAACCCTCTCAGGTTCGGACAATAACAACAAATTCTAACTCGGACTCGCTCGGTCGCGAATCTGGCCAGTCCGAGTCAGAGTCAACACAAACAGCACCGTCCAGCGGGGATTGACGCTTCAAAACGAACAAAGCTAGCTAATTAGGGTAAAGCAACAATCTCAAAGTCAAAGCTGCAACGTGATTTCGGAAGCTTCCCAGATAAGGGTGTACCCGTTTTGAACTGGACATTTGTGCGCTTTATTAAAGAAATTTCCAAGTAACAGTATATATTGATAACTTTAAAATTTTGTCACATTTCCCGGTACCGCTGACGCTTCCTACCACCGGTATCCGAGAAAACGTGTAGCGCAAGACAAAATTTTCCGCAGCCGACTTCTGTGTTCGAAGCCGGCCACGATAGCGAGTGAAAACATTAAAACACAAAAAGCATTAAAGTAACACTAGAGTAATCAAGGAAATTTTACAAGCCATACTAACAATTTGACGAC
>JASANG010000826.1:0-34383 GCA_030248215.1 Enoplolaimus lenunculus
CGGTGTAGTTTATCTTGTTTCAGGAGGAATTTGACATTAAGAGGCGGTAAAAATCTAAAGGTTTACCAGTTTTACTTACACTTGGCTATAAGAATATTGATGCAATGGCGTCTATTTCTGCAAGAAATCAGTCAACTTGTTTTTCCCGCCAACTCATGTTAAATTTGCTTAGCTAAGTCGCCGGTGCGTGTAGTTTGCTGTTTCAGGATATCTCGAAGGTGGATTATTGGTTAAAAATGCAAAACAGCTTGCGCTCAATTATATTCGATCACAACAATTTCCGTTTAGGTTGTCAGCATTTTGCCCACCGATATTTTGTACGCAGTCGTCATATTTAATCGAATTGTTCGTATGAATCAATTTTATGTCTCAGCCGCCCACTGGAATGTCTGTACTCAACTGAAACGCGAACCAGTTGGCCTACGTGTTTCTGTTCCTGCATCTCCTTGTTCTTTCATTGTTGTTATTATTCACTGGAATGGTTATCATTTTGGCGGATATCAAAAGCTGTCGGTTGCAGCGATAGTTGGTATACGAATAAGTATTAGTCATGAACCACTGTCCTGGTGGTATATTTACTGTTTTTATTGGTCAACGTTGACGCTGACAATTATTGGCGAAACGTGAAACTCCAGCTACTATCCTAATTTTTGTTTGTCACTTTTGACTTTACGACGGTGTTGCCATATTCGCTAGAGTATTGTCGGTAATGTTGGTATAATGATTGCAAACATGAACGTTGCTACTGAATTTCAAAACCGTATGGACGCAATTAAACAGTATATGGCGTTCCGGAATATCGAAAGAACTCGAACAGCGATAAATCAAATGGTTCGATTATTTATGGTCGAACAAGCAAAGCCTATCAGAAGACGGAAGTGTTAAATAATGCTTCCAAGCAAGTTGCAAGCAGAAATTGCGATCCACGTTCATTTTCAAACACTGCCAAAAGTGAAAATTTTTCAAGATTGCTAGCTGGTGGCCGAGTTGGTGTTGAAGTTAAAGTCGCAAAGAATTTTCACCTGGCTATTATGATTTTGCTGTAAAGGCGCACATTTGGCGCCAAAACGGCACATTGTAAAACGGGGCAAACTTCAGGCGGTCGGTTTATGACGGTAAAACCGCTAGTTCGTTAAACGCCTAGCTAGGGGGCTGCACATTCTGGATAACTGGTCAATTTTGAATATCGCCGGCAAAACAAAACGGTAAACCGTCTATCGGCAAATGTTCCTGCTCAGATGGATATCCGTATTGGTTTTTAGCACTACCGAAGGATGATTCAAACTGATGCGTTAAAAAGAATACCCGGAAAGCGAGGGCGGATGAACCAATGGAAAAAGGCAGAGCGATTTTGAGGAAGAGACAATTTTGTTGGACGAATCAAAGGCAGTTGATGTTGAAAGTGTTAAAAGAAAAAACTGAAAAAGCTCCGACGGGGGGGTCAATACGCTTCAAAGACGGCTTATACTACTGCTTGCCGAGTATACGAAAAATAAATCCAAAGCTAAGAGAACGACTCGAAACGCCTGAAGCATACCGTAAGGGGTAGAGGCCTGCAACGGTGGTTCGGCAAGGTGAGGCCCCCGATGAACGATAGACGATTTGCCAAGGGATAATTAAGGAATCAAGGTGGATAATTAAGATAATAAGTCTAGGTCATATTTACTGATATGTGTTAAGGGCCAATGTCACTTGAGGGCCGTACCAGTAATTGACGCATAGTCCTAAAACTGAAGAGTTAAACCGTTTGAAAAAGCTTATGCTAAGCTAATGCCTAAGCAAAAGAAATAATATTTTAAATTCAAAATTACCGCTTAATTGTACAGAACGAGTCAGAAACGGGTAATGCATTAAGAGTAACCTGGGCTTCTGTAAAAATTGAACATTGTTAGCTGGCAAAAAACTTTTATGAGTCAATTATCATCAACTCGAGAGTAGAATCGCTTTATTTTTCGTGTCCAACTTTTTTAAATTCTCCAAAATACTTACATTGTCTTAATTTGGCAAAAATGAGTACTAGCTCTATTGTTGCTTTCTTGAAAACACTTACAAAAGCCCTATTCACACGTGAAAGTGTCGCGGCGATAAGAACTTGCAAGCTGAATCGCAAGAGCAGAACTTGCATTTTTTAAAATCAGCCAATGAGAATGGAGCTGCAATAAATTCAGTGTACTTGGATTATTGTTCCCAAATGTGAGCTAAATTCCTATCTATTATTTCTCAATCAACCATTTGCAGTGGCAAAGTTCTTTGAACGGCATTTTGGGATAAGACCTGCAAGTGCAAGTGGCAGTTAACACCAAAAAGGACAGAATGTTTAGAAATATTTATTGACGTAAAAAATACCCTGGAAAAAAATTTGCCCCTCGTAACTCATTGAAAAGCCTTGTAATGCTCCTCCTGTAAAATGTTTCAATAAACACCCTGAGGCAAGGCGAAGTGGTGATACGGGATGTGTATAAATCTCATACAAAAAACTCTTCTTCACTATAGTAAACTTGATTCAAGTATTAATGGCCAACTATTATTAATAGTGATGTTACTACTAAATTTAACTTTGCTGAATAAAAAAATTCAAATTTGCACACAATTGCTGTCGTTGGAAATGCTTGCTCGTATTTTCAAACGTGTGTTGTATCCCAAATACGCTTTCCAGTCGGCAACAGGTTTCATAATTATTGAACCAGTGGTGACAAAAGACCGAAATTTAACCCATTATTAGCGGTGCAGCTAGCCTATTCCTGTGAAATTTTTTCAGGAAAAAACATATCAATAGTTTTATAGCATTTTGCCGAACCTGTTATATACCAAAATGAGATAAATGCTACACACATTTGAGAATATGGTTCTTTAGTGTAAACGCTAAACGTTTTATTTAATGTGGATTGCCTGAAACTTTACCGTCCTCATTAAATAGTTTCAGGAGTCCATCTTGATCCTTGAATGCCACAATGGTTAAATCCGCTTTGAAATAGTTTAACAGATTGAGAATGTGTAGCTCGGGCCCGTAGCCAGGAGGGCATGGAGACTCAGCACTCCTAAATAATTTTGGCCCCTTATAAAATTTCAACCTTGATAGTAAGCCATCGAGAAATGTTGGATGCTCCTCCTGAAAAACGTTTAGCGCCCTTATCAAGGTAACCTGGCGATGGACCTGGTGTAGCTTTGATTTTAGAAATCAAATTATTTCAAAAATATGTTTTAAAAATGCATTCAAATAGACCGAAACTTCGAAACTCAACAAATTGGCTCAAAACGCGCAAACATTTTCACAATATTTAGCCTCGGCTATACTTTTTGCGGCTGGATTTGCATGTTTTTAGTAAAAATTTTTAGCGCAAAAAATGACAATTTTTGTCGAAAATTTTTTTAAAGATTTAACTAATTTTTCACAACTTCTTTCAAAATAAACCTTGCTTTTAATAATTAAGCTAAACTTTGCAGGCCAAGAAGTTATTTCCAACTCAAACACACAGTGTTTCCTGTAAAATGACAAATTCTTCAATACTGGAAGGAGGGATCTAGTGCCTCCAAATTCGAAGTTATGTTTCTGTTATGAGAGGACATTGCCTCATTGAATCATCCTTAGAAAAAATTCGGCAAATTTGTCTGAGACCTAACATTTTAGTAGTTTTTACCTTTGCCAGCCGCCTCTAGTCCAAATTACTCAGTTAACTCATCCGGATCATGTCAAGCTCAGGAACGGAACGTTGTTCTGCGGGAAAATCAAATGCAATAGAGTAAATTATGAACGTGCTACACTGTGCCAATAAAAAAACACAGATGCGGAACAGTATTATAAGCATATTCTCAAGCCTAAGCCTAAGGAAGCAGAAAAAAGAAGAAGCCAAAAAAACAAAAGCCCAAAAACCAAAAAAAAAAAACCCAAAAACCCAAACCCCAAAAAAAAAAAACAAGAAAAACCAAAAACAAAAAAGCACACAAAACCAAAAACAAAAAAAAACCAAAAAAAACAACACAACACAACAAACCAACCACAGCGCAAGCACAAAAAAAAAAAAAAAACAGAAAAAACAGGTTTTGCAACACCAACAAAAAAACAAAACAAACCACACAAAACAAAAACAAAAAAAAAAACAAACAAACCACAACAACAACCACCCAAAAAAAAACCACACAAAAAAACAAAAAAAAACAACCCCAAACCAAAAACCAAAAGCCAAAGCGTACACCTAAGCCTAAGCATAAGACTAATCCATCGAACTATGTTTTATGATGAACTTTGGCGACATCTGGGTTCGCTTGTGAAGTATCTCTCGTTCAAAAACCAAAAATTTCAAGCTTTTATGACCTGGGTCAAGTTCTGTCTGAAATAAAAACATTTTGCTAAACCTGTCGATAATTTTATCGAATTAAATTGTCGTAAAATTATATAACTTAAACGTTTTAAATTGCACTGCTATGCGCTGCAGCGGGTTGGTTACGAAAAAATAAAGGTTGTAAAACAATAAAACTAAAAAATGTTGATGTAAACAAGCATATTGTAAAATGTTGTTGACAAAATGGTTCGAGGCCTTAATTGTTTGTAGTGTAGGTCCTATGTAAAGGATCAGAGGCGGAACGTTTTTCTGTGGGACTCGAACAGAGTAAGCTTAAGTTTTAGACTAATTCCTTGTTGAGACTTAGGTATAAGCTCATTCTTACGCTTAGGCTTATGAATATGCTTACACTACTCAGTCCTGTTTTATTACATTGGCGGCTCATGTAATGATCAGGGGCGGAACATTTTTCTGTGGGACTAGAATAGAGTAAGCTTAAGTTTTATACCTAATTTTTTGCTTGGCTTAGGTTTAGGCTTGGGCTTAGGCTTAGGAACATGTTCATTCATACGCTCAGGCTTACGCTTAGGAACATGTTCATTCATACGCTCAGGCTTCGGCTTTTAGGCTTAGGCTTAAGAATATGCTTATAATACTGTTCCGCATCTGTTCTTTACATTGGCACAGTGTAGCACGTTCATAATTTACTCTATTGCCGTTCCGCAGAACAACGTTCCGTCCCTGAGCTTGACATGATCCGGATCAGTTAACTGAGTAATTTGGACTAGAGGCGGCTGGCAAAGGTAAAAACTACTAAAATGTTAGGTCTCAGAACAAATTTGCCGAATTTTTTTAAGGATGATTCAATGAGGCAATGTCCTCTCATAACAGAAACATAACTTCGAATTTGGAGGCACTCATCGAACCCCCTAGTTTTGGTAAGAATTTGTCATTTTACAGGAAATCTTGTGTGTTTGAGTTGGAAATAACTTCTTGGCCTGCAAAGTTTAGCTTAATTACTAAACGCGGTTTTATTTGAAAGAAATTGTGAAAAATTCATAAATCTTTAAAAAATTTTCGACAAAAGTCTAACTTTCTGCCCTAAAAATTTTTACTAAAAACATGAATCCAGACACAAAAAATATTAGCGAGGCTAAAATTGTGAAATATTTTGCGCGTTTTGAGCCAATTTGTTGAGTTTCGAAGTTTCGGTCTATTTTAATGCATTTTTAAAACATACTTTTGAAATAATTTGATTTCTAATTCTTTAAGCGACCAGGAAAAAAAATCGAATCATTGCTAAAAAGGGTTGAAGAATGCAAAAAATCAAAGCTACACCAGGCCCATCGCCAAGTGACCTTGATAAGGGGGCTAAACATTTTTCAGGAGGGGCATCCAACATTTCACGATGGCTTACTATCAAGGTTGAAAATTTTATAAGAGGCCAAAATTATTTCAAGGGGACTGAACCTCCATGCCCCTCTGGCTACGGGCCCGAGCTACACATTCTCAATCTGTTAAACTATTTCAAAGCGGATTTAACCATTGTGGCATTCAAGGATCAAGATGGACTCCTGAAACTATTTAATGAGGACGGTAAAGTTTCAGGCAATCCACATTAAATAAACGTTTCACGTTTACACTAAAGAACCATATTCTCAGATGTGTGTAGCATTTATCTCATTTTGGTATATAACAGGTTCGCAAAATGCTATAAGAACTATTGATACTGTTTTTCCTGAAAAAATTTCACAGGGATAGGCTAGCTGCACCGCTAGTAATGGGTTAAATTTCGGTCTTTTATCACCACTGGTTCAATAATTATGAAACCTGTTGCCAACTGGAAGGCGTATTTGGATACAACACACGTTTGAAAATACGAGCAAGCATTTCCAACGACAGCAATTGTGTGCTAATTCAATTTTTTATTCAGCAAAGTAAATTTAGTAGTAACGTACTATTAATCATAGTGGCCATTAATACTTGAATCAAGTTTCTATTGTGGAAAAAAGTTTTTGTATGATTTATACACATGCCCGTAGCCAGCTCACCTTGCTAGGGGTGCCTAAAAAATTTTCAGGAGGAGCATTCAAGGGTTTTCAATGAGTTACAAGGGGCAAAATTTTCCAGGGGGTCGTTTATACATCAATAAATATTTCTAAACATTCTGTCCTTTTGGTGTTAACTGCCACTTGCACTTGCAGGTTTTATCCAAAATGCCGTTCAAAAAACTTGCAGCTGCAAATAATTCATTAAAAATCATAGATAGGAATTTAGCTCACATTTGGGAACAATAATGCAAGTACACTGAATTTATTGCAGCTCCATTCTCATTGGCTGATTTAAAAAATGCAAGTTCTGCTTGCAATTTTCAGCTGCAAGTTATCGCAGCAACAACTTGCACGTGTGAATAGGGCTTTGTTAAGTGTAGAAAATCAACAATAGAGCTAAGTACTCATTTTTTGCCAAATTAAGACAATGTAAGAGTATTTTGGAGAATTTAAGAAGTTAGAACACGAAAATAAAGCAATTTCTCTAGAGTTGATGATAATTGACTCATAAAAGTTTGCCAGCTAACAATGTTCAATACTTACAGAAGCCCAGGTTACTCTTAATGCCGTCCCGGTTTCTGGTTAGTCTGTACAAGGGTAAGCTTTGAATCTAAAATACATTTTTGCTTAGGCGTAGGCTTAGCATACGTTTTTTTCAACGGTTAAGCTTAGACTTAGGACTATGCGTAATCTACTGGTACGGCCCTAGAAGTAACATTGGCCCTTACACACATATCAGTAAATATGACCTAAACTTGATTATCTTTAATTATCCACCTTGGGCAAATCATCTATCTCGTCGTTTCCAGGGGGCGTCACCTTGCCCAACCCCGTTGCAGGCCTCTCCCCTACGGTTGCTTCAAGCGTTTCGAGTCGTTCTCTTAGCTTTCGATTATTGTTCGTATACTCGGCAAGCAGTCGTGTAAGCCGTGTTTGAAGCGTATCAACCACCCCGTCGAGCTTTTCAGTTTTTTCTTCAACACTTTCAACGTCGACTGCCTTTGATTCGTCCAACAAATTGTCTTTCCTCAAAATCGCTCTGCCTTTTTCCATTAACATCCGCCTCGCTTCCGGGTATTCTTTTAACGCGTCGTTTAAATCATCCTTCGATAGTGCGAACAGATCCGAATATCCAACTGAGCGAACATTTGCGGATCGACGGTTTCCCGTTTTGTTGCCGGCGATATTCAAGATTGACAGTTCTCCAAATACAGCCCCGTCACTCAGCGTTACGAACACAGTTTTACCGTCGTCGGCGACCACCTGAAGTTTGCCCCGTTTTACAATATACATTTCGCGCCCAATGTCACCCTTGCGGCAAATATAATCGCCAGGTGAAAATACTTGCAACTTTAACTTCAACACCAACTCGGCCAGCAGGCCAGCTTCGCAATCTTGAAAAATTTTCACTTTTCGCAGTGTTTGAAAATGAACGTGGATCGCAATTTCTGCTTGCAACTTGCTTGGAAGCGTTGTCAACACTCCGTCTTCTGATAGGCTTTGCTTGTTCGACCATAAATAATCGAACCATTTGATTACTCGCTGTTCGAGTTCTTTCGATACTTTCCGGAACGCCATATACTGTTTAATTGCGTCCATACGGTTTTGAAATTCGGTTCGCGCAGCGTTCATGTTTGCAATCATGCTGCCAACGTTGCCGACAATTGTAGCAAATATGAGGACACCGGTCATAAAGTCGAAAGTGACAAACAAAAATTCCGGATCCGTCACTGGAGCTGGCGTTTCGCCAATCGTTGTCAGCGTCAACGTTGACCAATAAAAACAGTAAATATACCGCCGGGACAGTGATTCATGATCGGTGTTGTTGTCGTATACCCAACTATCGCTGCCGAGACCGACAGCTTTTGATATCGCGAAATAAATACACCCGTTCCAGTGAATAATAACAACAATGAAAAGAACAAGATACAGGACACGAAACGCGTTAGGCCAACTGGTTCGCGTTTCAGTTCGGTCCAGACATTCCAGTGGGCGGCTGAGACGTAAAATTCGATTCATACGAACGATTGGATTGATACCGACGACTGCGTACAAAATATCGGTGGGCAAAATGCTGACAACGTCAACGGGAAACTGTTGTGATCGAATATAATTGAGCGCAAGCTGTTTTGCATTTTTAACCAGTAATCCACCTTCGAGATATCCTGAAACAGCAAACTACACGCACCGGCGACTTAGCTAAGCGAATTTAGTAAATTTTGGCGGGAAAAACAAGTTGACTGATTTCTTGCAGAAATCGACACCATTGGTGCAATATTCTATAGCCAAGTGTTAATTGAACTAGTAAACCTTAAATTTTACCGCCTCTTAATATGTAAAATCCTTACTGGAACAAGAATCAAACTACACAAATTTTGTTGGTCAAACTAAAATGTGCAAACGCATCAGTTCTTTGTAAACTTTAACTTATAGCACTCGAATATATGAGTGATATATATCGAAAAGTAACACTGAAAAATCAAAACTGATGATTATTTGAACAAACGAACCTGTCCTAAATCTGACACCCATATCTGCCAAATAAATCAAATCAGCGAGTAAATCTAACGTAAGCCATAACGCTAAATATTCGGATTGCATTTCTGTGAACACTGCACGGCAAACAATGAATAATACGTTATATGTGACCGCAATTGCAGCAATAATCGTCCAATGATAATATTCGTCGCTTGCCGGGTTGATTACTTTTGATTTAAGCCGCCTACAATTTGACCGTTTTCGTTTAATTATAACTATACCATCTTGGTCAAGGTACACACACAAAAGTATTTCTGAATTTATTCAGAAAAGTGTTTTCTGTGGCAAATCTGAAAAGTTTTGCTGATATTTAAGACAATTTTTCTAAAAATAACTGGAAAACGTTTATTTTCAGACTTTATTTCAAAACTTTTTTTGAAAACATTTCTGTTATAACAGAAATACTTTTCAAGTGCACCTTGCTAATCATATTTCTCAAATGTAAGAAATTTTTGCGTAAATATCAGAAATATTATTTTGAGTGTATGAGACCACGGGTGAATGAAATTTATTGCCATTTACACCTGATAGCCCTGGTCTATATGAGAAATCTCGTATAGCCTAGGGCTATCACGAAGTTGTTTTGAAAACGACTTCATGATAGACTTGGCCTATGACAGATTTTGTGGCACTGTTGACAAAAATTATTGTGAACGGCGGATTATGGTCAAATATCCGATTTGGTCCCTAGCTAATGGTGCTGGAAGTCACCAAAACGGCTTATCTGACCATTCGTTATTAACCAGTGGTCAGATGACACCATTCGATTCAGTTTGACAAACTACGTCAAGTGGCATATATATTTTGTTTAACCCTCTCACTCATAGAGTATAGTATGAGCAATTAAATACAATAATATACGAGCAATATAGACACTGTGAGCAGTGTTTAACAATTGTAACATATGCGCAGAACAAAATCTCCACAAGACGTGACAGCCTCCTCGGGCTCGAGCGTCAAGCTGCTATAGCTCAGTGGTCATCGTAAACGCCTTCCACCCGTGAGATTGGGGTTCGAATCTTACCTTGAAATTGAAAAATTCATGTGAGAAAGCGTTAATTTTCCTTCAAAAAGGCTTTTAGTCCTAAGGGGGCCTTGAGACGAAAAAAATGAATTTTCTAAAAATGAAAATTTTGATGCGAAATGATTAAACAAGAGCATAAGAAGCTTAAATATGCAAAAAGGTACAAAACCCACAATTTTTAAACTAATACTGGCTGGCAGTTAAAAAAGACTGATCCCGGGATCATTCTAAAACCCGTACTTGTTACGGATAACGCAACAATGCTCCTACGCTGTCCATGAGAAGCGCCTATTTGTTGCTTTTTTATTTATAGGACATACATTAATAGCTAAACTAGCGTTGTTTTAAATATTTGCCGCAAAAATCTACAGGAACACAGAACAAAATTAACTATCAAGCCGGTAGCCAGCTCGCTTTGCTGGGGAAGGGGCTTAAATGCTTTTTAGGAGGAACATACAAGGATTTTCAATGACTTACAAGCAAGATTGAACATTTTCCAGTGTAACGAGGCAAAATTTGTTCACAGAAAGAGGGGCGCTGAGCCTTTCATAGACTTCCTTGGCTGTGGGTGAGCTAAATACCGTTTGACATATATAATCTTTAAATACAAGAGTCTAAACTTAAAGATCTTTAAGAACCAGGGTTATTTTGTTATAAAATAGTAGTTTAGGTTAACCCATAACTCTTGCAAATTATTGTTTTAAGTGCTGAAACAAATTTTATTGTTGGCCCATGAATAGAACAGGGCCGCATGGTTTTCCGGAGGGGCTATAATAGAGTCAGTTTAAGCTTTAGACTATTTTTTTGCTTAAGCTTAGGCTTAGGCTTAGGCTTAGGCTTAGGCTTAGGCTTAGACTTAGGCTTAGGCTTACGAATATGCTTATACTACTGTTCCGGCCGTGTTCTATACATGGGCCATTAACAGAATTTTGTTTACCCTAACAAAGTAGATTTGTCAACTTCTTCGTCAGCTTCGTAATTAGCGATGCCAAGACCAAACTTTGCCAGAAATTCACTGTCGGCTTCTGTCGAACCAGCGACCGCTTGAGCTTCTTCTTTTTGAAACGCTTTCTTGACATACTGAAATCATAAATTAGTAGTTAAAACTGGAAATGTTTTGTGGCTGTTGCAAAGGGATTTAACACTTAACTCCTTCTCACATTGAGTTGCCTACAGGCAACTCAGCGCAGTGTATATACGTTAAATAATATATATCGCGCCGTGTTTAACAATTGCAACACGTATACATTGTACTAAATCACCACAAGACGTGAAAGCCTCCCTCGGGTTCGAGCGTCAAGCTCCTAAAGCTGAGTGGTGATGGTATACGCCTCCCACTCCAGTCACTGGAGTTGGAATCCTAGCATAAAAGTAGGTCTCAGGGGAATAGAAAATATTCATGTGAGAAAGGTTAAAAATACGTCTAGTTTTTAGCACGCTTCACTCGCGAGGAAATTTTTTTATAATTTGGCACGTACGGTAAGGTCTCGAATCTATTGGCTAAATCGTGAAAATCCGCTTATACCTAAGTTTAAGCTTACTCCATTGCAGTCCCACTGGGAAAAGTTACCCCCGATCTTTTAAATGGGCCGATCTAGCGATCACATTACCCTTTTGAGCCCACATAAACATTAAGTTTGAAAATGCGTCAAGTTTTTCGCTCGCTTCGTTTACGAGGTTGGATCGGCCCTTTTCAATTCGAAATGTTTTTTGCATGGCCTCAGGGTGAGTCGGAAACAGCTTTACGGGGGGCAAAACTTTTTCCAGGTGAGACTGAGGGCGCCCGGTTCCCCTCTGACTGCGGACTCGTACAGTACCTGAGCAACTTTCGCCACTGCTTGCATTCCAATATTTATTCGCTTCCGATCACGAACACCAGCTTCTACGGTATCGTCGGTGGTATCTTGTACTATTTGACCGTTTTTATTCGATTTTTCGTCTCGTTTTGCTTCCCCATTCGCAGCGGCGTCTTTTGTATCACCGCCACCCGGCGGCGCAGGTTTTGAATTCTTTCCATCGTCTTTAGTCATTTTAAACCGCCACAATTGATTAAAACGTGATTTATTGAAAATTCAGTTTTTAAAATTTAATTTTAACTTATTAAATAGTCGTACATTAAACCTGATCATATCTGACCACCTGACTATGGTACGCTCCAAATTAAAATGCTGAAAAGTTTGCATTTTTATAGTTTGTTTAAGGGTTTCAGATAACTAACTCACCGGCAGACATTACGGACCTCCTGGCATTGGAGCCAAATAAGGACCAAAACCAAAATCTTGTAGTATCGTTTAGTTTCTCGGCGCTGGCTTCAAACTCATCTCGATACACAGTTTATTGCTAAATTGTAATCCAATTGTTGAAATCTATGTTTATAGTTTGTTCACCGGAACATTAACTTAAAAATTTAAACTGAACATGTTTTACATTTTAAATCAGTTCACAAATGATAATCAAGATTGGTCATAGACGAAGTGTTAGGGTTGAGCTATACTTTACTGAGCCAAACGCTGGCGTCGCGCGGCGCCGTGCACCGCTCCACGGCAGCCTGCGGTAATTTTGTAATAAAAAGGTTTACATCGCCGCGCGTCGGTGCCCGGCGGCACGCGGCGGCGACCAGCGGCGCTCCGCGAGTATAGAGCAACCATTATGACTCACAAAACTTTACGGTGATTTTTTGTAATGAGTCACGCTCGGATTTCAGTCGCAGAACTTGAAGCGAAATACACGTGAGTAAAGATGATGCTTGATTTGAATTGCGTCGAAGGTTGCTGGGATCCGGCGCTAAGGAACTAACTAGGAGGTGGAACGGCACTACCGGTCCATATATAGAACACGGCCGGAACTGTAGTATAAGCGTATTCCTAAGCCTAAGCCTAAGCGTATGGATGAGCCTATTCCTAAGCCTAAGCCTTAGCAAAGTCTAAAGCTTAAGCGAACTCTATTATTACCCCGCGCAAGAAAACGTTCCGGCCGTGTTCTATATATGGGCCGCACTGCCAATGACCCCAAAATTGTGAATACCGGTCGTAGTGGGACTACATTTATTGAGCGAAGCTCGAACACACGTAAGCAATTAAGGTAATATGCAAATTAGTTATTGGCTAGTTATTAATTTATCGGTTTTGGAGGTTTCTAAGCAATTTCCTCAGATTCCTCGCACCTAAAAACCTTCAGTAAACCCTAATAATTATTGAAATAATTTAAAAAGTCCTAGTTTTGTTTTGTCAATTAAGCTAATATGCAAATTAGCTATTAGCTAACTATTCAATTATCGGTTTTGGATGTTTGTAAACTATTTATAAAAATTCCTCGCACCGAAAAACCCTTTAGGGCTGAAATTATATTGCTTTTAACCTTAATAATTAGTGAAATATTGTAAAAAGTCGTAATTTAGGCTTATAAACTATGCTAATATATAACAATTATCTATTAGCTAACTGTTCAATAATCGATTTTGGAGGTTTGTAAATAGTCTACGCAGATTCCTCGCACCCAAAAACCCTTAACCCTCAACGGCCCGGCAAAATTTTCACCTTAATCAGCCCAACGGTCTACATATGTAGACAACACAACTAGCGTTAGTTTTGGCTTATCTCAGGGTGCTCTCCTCCTTTAACTGGCTTGAGACAGTCAGAACTAGTGTTCTGGCGGAGTTCCACCCGCTTCCCGTCCAGCCTCCCACTGCGGGCGCGTTGTCCAGTTAAGCACAGTCGTTGCACGTTTTGGTGCGATTCATGTGGTCCTTGCACACTCGTTTTCCACATGACGAACAGCTCAATCTCGTAGATTTGCGACAACTTGTGACCTGACATTTGGTCGGTTTACCAGATGTAGAAGGTTCGTTTCGCTTTTGAGGCAGCCCGTAAGCCTTAAATGAATCCTTTGATTTTGCGTAAATTTTTTCACTACTGTAACGTTTGGTCATATTGTCTTGCGCGAGTTGTTCGGCTACTTTTTTCATGAAAACATTGCGTGACTTTTGATATCCGTTCAGTTTCATGACAATGAATGCGTTGTGCAACGGTACTTAGCAGGTTTCGCCGGCATGTACGCTCGCCCCGGTGCATATCCTCTATACCCGTAGAGCTGTTCATCTACTGTAAGTGATTCGGACGGTATATAATGAAGACGTAAGTTGGACTGAAATAGGTCCCAAACATCTCGTATAGCAGCCATTTTGTCACTTTTTTGACGCTCCCGGCGAGTCAGTTTGTTGTCGAATGTTACATTTTCCAGCAACTGTTTCATGCTGTTTTTTGACAGCGCGCAGCGGTAAAAGGGCCTGCTGTCGTTTTTGGTGAATAGTGAAGCCACTGGAGACATGTTATCGCGATCTGCACCAGCTCTGATTACCACCCCAAGCCAAGCTTTCAGCTCGCACATTGGTAGCGTTGAAAAATTGCGCGCCCGCAGTCGCCTACTAGTGAGTCGCTGAATTGTATGTAAAATGGGCTCGTTTATATAAAGATAAAATGCTTGTGACTCTGTTGTAGGGTTTACTGCAGTGCCTTCGCGAAAGCGAATTATATTTCTAGCTAACACACGGACAGGCGGTGTTGTAGAATGCCACTCAACACCCGTCGCTGACAAAAACACATTACTATATCGCTCAACTCACTACTAGATGCGTCCGATTGTTTTTGTAATTCACCATCACTATCTTGCTCATAAATAGCAGCCTCTTCACTACTGCATTGACCTAACTCAACTGATTCTGAGTCGTCATTTGAACTATTGTCGTCCGGTTTGTCATCTTCTGTCTCTGAATCACTTGGTTCTAATACACGTCGTACGACCTCAGTCAAAGATAATTTATGCAAACCTGACATTTCCCTGACTTTACCTCACCATACAAAACCATGTGTAAGAACAAAACGTTCCAATTCTTGTCAAAACTCAAACTATGATCAAATCAACATCTGTCTACATATGTAGACGGTCGGGTTATATAGGTATATGACTCACTGTACAGCAAACTTTTGTTCCCACAATGCTATAAGTTTTTTATACTACTATAACAGAATAATTATCGATGGAAATTAAACAATAGATTCTTAACTATAGCACCTGCCGAACAATCAATTGTCGAACTGGTTATGTCTACATATGTAGACTGTCGGGCCATTGAGGGTTAAATGCTAAAATTACATTGCTTCTAACTGTAATAATTAGTGAAATATTGTGGAAAGTCCTAATTTAGGCTTAATTAATTATGCAAATTAGCCTGTAGCTAATAAACAGCTCAAAATTTTAAAACCTCAATGCGAGGTTAACACCCCAGGATAATTGGCTTTCAAACAAAAGAAAGTTTATCCAAATCGGTTCAGCCGTTACTGAGATTCTTTTCGGACGGACAGACGGACAGACGGACGGACGGACATCCACCTTTCGACCCCCAAGTACAAAACATAAAACGCTTCGCGAAACTCCGAGCTTCGCTCAACGATGGTATTTTTATCCGCATTAAATTTAATCAGACAAACGAAAGCTTTCGCTGGCTACAAAAACAAAACACAAAACTATGAATGAAGCTGAAATTTGGCATTCCAGCAGATTTTATAAAGTTAGCTTCTTAGATATATCGTAAAGTCAAAATAAAAAACTATTTATATAAATACAATACCTGGAATCCATTTTAAATACCTATTGCGGTCTGTTATTTCGCATTTTACAGCGACTGTGCTCACTATCTAAAATTCATTATAACATTTGAATCTAAAGCTACACTTACTTTAAGAATATATTATTTTAATTAAACTGTCAGAAAAAAATTTGTCCGACCGACGAAATAAATATTGTCATGGCAACTGAAACGACGACATAGCTACCGTATTGGCTTGTAACGCGGAGAAAGCGGTCAACTTTCACATTTTATAGCAACAATTTACTGCAAGGTGGGATACCTGGGGTGGGCGTTCGGAACTCAATCTGAAATACTTTACGTTTAGGCACAGAACAACGCCTTTATTGTATCATCGGGTGTCAGTTTTATTTTTGAAGTCAGTATTTTAGTCATTTTTTCACTGCCAGCCTCCAATTTTACATGGTAACCTTGTGCTTATTTAGCGGTTTAGCGAAGATTTGACTTCGGCAGAAAATAACGTTGTGTAACAAGAAAATTTGTCGTCTTTGTTGTCCTGTACGATACACAAGATGATTCTAGCGTTTTTATTTTAAAAGGTTCGGAAGGTGATCAGGGCCGTAGCCAGCTTACCTTGCTAGGGGAGGAGAATAATTTTTCACGAGAGGCATTCAAGGGTTGTCAATGACTTACAAGCAAGATTTAAAATCTTCTAAGGGGGGTCAAAATTGTTTCAGGGGCGGCGCTGAGCCCTCCCTGGCTCCCTATTGGCTACGGGTCCGAAGGTGATCTATCCTCTGGACAGCCTTATACGCACCAATGTGCATATAGCAATGTTTTCGCTGAGCTCAAACAGAATCATTGACGTGACCATTACGTGAACAGATTAAATATTTGCGGAAGCCATTTTGGTGACAATCCATTGTATGTATTCGTTTAACCTTTTGGGAAAAACACGTTGTTGATCGTTGAAATTGACGCTAATGTGCAGGTGTTTGTGTATCTTACCTCTTTCGTATCTCACGCTTTTCTAGATCCATGAATCAAAATTCATTCTACGACAATTTATGTTTATGAAATACGGACAGCTTTGCAAGCCATTTTGGTGACAATCCATTGTATGTATTCGTTTAACCTTTTGGGAAAAACACGTTGTTGATCGTTGAAATTGACGCTAATGTGCAGGTGTTTGTGTATCTTACCTCTTTCGTATCTCACGCTTTTCTAGATCCATGAATCAAAATTCATTCTACGACAATTTATGTTTATGAAATACGGACAGCTTTGCAAGCCATTTTGGTGACAATCCATTGTATGTATTCGTTTAACCTTTTGGGAAAAACACGTTGTTGATCGTTGAAATTGACGCTAATGTGCAGGTGTTTGTGTATCTTACCTCTTTCGTATCTCACGCTTTTCTAGATCCATGAATCAAAATTCATTCTACGACAATTTATGTTTATGAAATACGGACAGCTTTGCAAGCCATTTTGGTGACAATCCATTGTATGTATTCGTTTAACCTTTTGGGAAAAACACGTTGTTGATCGTTGAAATTGACGCTAATGTGCAGGTGTTTGTGTATCTTACCTCTTTCGTATCTCACGCTTTTCTAGATCCATGAATCAAAATTCATTCTACGACAATTTATGTTTATGAAATACGGACAGCTTTGCAAGCCATTTTGGTGACAATCCATTGTATGTATTCGTTCAACCTTTTGGGAAAAACACGTTGTTGATCGTTGAAATTGACGCTAATGTGCAGGTGTTTGTGTATCTTACCTCTTTCGTATCTCACGCTTTTCTAGATCCATGAATCAAAATTCATTCTACGACAATTTATGTTTATGAAATACGGACAGCTTTGCCAGGACCATAGCTCGCTCACTTTGTTGAGGGGGCTAAAATTATTTAGGGAGGCATACAAGGGTTCTAGTTGACTTACCCGCAAAGTCGACAATTTTCTGGGGGGGGCATAATTTTTCCAGAGGGTGCACAGACATCCCCGTTGGGTACGCGTCCGGGCTTCGCAGATAAACAGCACAAGTATTAAAACTTTATTCAATGATTCAATGTATATATACCTTCCGTAATGTGTTGGTTTATGCGATCCCGCAAGTTAACCACGGTTTATATACAAAACAAGGGGCCTTACGCCGAATGCGCAAACTTTTTCTAACGTACCAAAGTTTTCGGACAATGTAAAGAACAGGGGCGGACCAGTATTATAAGCATATTCATAACGCCTAAGCCTAAGCCTAAGCGTAACAATAAAAGCATATTCCTAAGCCTAAGCCTAAACCTAAGTCTAAAACAAGCAAAAAATTAGTCTAAAGCTTAAACTTACTCTGTTCGAGTCCCACACAAAAACGTTCCGCCGCTGATCTTTACATGAGCCAAGTTTTCTGCACATAGGCGAACGTGTGCAAAACTGCACTTAGCAAGTGAAACAAAATTGTGACACAGTATACGCAAATTTACTGTCACAACAATTATTTAAAATTTAAATAAAAGTTATTAGAACACTTTTAAATTTCATTCGTATCATCAGGTTTATTACCATCTGACGGTTGCTTATAACAGGTAAAGCTTGCACATCGATAGCCATAACCGCATTCGCTTGAAAACATGCAAGTTTTGCCTAAAATATATTCATCTTATTAGTTTTTACACGGTAATTTTAATTTTTTAATAATTTTAAACAGTATCGATATATATCTGCTTAGACGAGGGCTATTTAGTACTCCTGAATGATAGCAATTTGGTCGCATGTTACTTTAACGGGCGTTCAGGTTTCTGATGGGTCTATAAAAGAGTACGTTTACATTCTAGATTACAGTTATTGCTTAGGCTTAGGCTTTTAGGCTTAGGCTTTATAGGAACGCATTTTTGCAACGCTTAGGCTTAGGCATAGGCTTAGGAATACGCTTAATCTACTGTTGCGCACCTAAAAGTAACATTGGCCACAATTTGCGTAAAATAACACTGGAAACGGAACTTAATTTTAGTAGCTTGATTTAGACTAATTTTTTGGCTTGGCTTAGGCTTAGGCTTAAGCTTAGGAACAAACTCATTGTTACACTTAGGTTTAGGCTAAGGCTTAGGCTTAGGAATAAGCTTTTAATACTGTTCCGACCCTGTTCTATACATTAACCGGAAACACTATAAGGGTGGTGCTATACTTGTCGTACGACGGCACCGTCAATAGTGTTCAAGTTGATATCCTGTGCCATGTGACAATACACATGATGGTTCGGTGTCATACGACGATGGACGACACCGGACGGTGACGGATGCAGCCGGTCGTCACCAAAAATATAGCGTACCCTAAGTCTGTGCAGGTACAGGTCTGATCTGCAATCGTAGTCAGGAGAACTCGTAGTCTTCAAAACAACCTGAAGCCCTCTAATCAAATCCGCTCGGAAGCCTAAACCTAAGACTAAGCCTAAAACCTAAGCCTAAGCGTAAAGCATGAGCCTATTCCTAAGCTTAATCCTAAGCCTAAGCCTAAGCAAAAAGTTAGTCCAAAGTTCTAACTGACCGTATTACGGACTCGCAGGAAAACGATTCGGCCGTGTTCTATACATGGTCCGCTTAACCTAAAAATCTTTAAACGTTGGCTGGGTTTCTGAAACCTTATTTAAGTATTTACTTAAGTGGGATTTCTTAAACCTTATTTAAAAGTATTAACTTAAGTTATGCTTAAATATTTACTTAAATCGCCGACTTAAGTACATACTTAATAACTTCTTGAGCACAAACAGCTAAAAGTCAACTTCTAACCAGTGTCATAACAAGGAAACGATATCACTGCTTTATACTTTGGAAGCCCAATCAGAGTCAAGTCAATATGTCTAAACTGTTAGTCCATAGCAAATCAAATTTATTCAGTGACTTTAAGTTTGTTCAGTGACTTTAAGTATTTTGTTTTTAAAACTTAAGTACGCTTTTAAAGTAATAAATTGGTAAAGTGATTACTTTGTACTTTAAATACTTATCATCATACTTTTAACCAAATGTTCCAGAACCCAGTACGTCGTCCGTAATAAACCTTCTTACCCTGTAAATGTGACACCTCAGCTCCCTCGTAACAAGTCATATCCGTACATTCGCTATCCGGTGGGCAATCGGAAGTAAACGTACACGCCAGCCCCTGTTTATGATTCGGAGTTGTTGGATCTGACGGTGTGGCGCAAATTCCCGTTTTAGATAAACAAATTTCGTTTGCAGGACATTGATAAGTAAATATACATGTTTGAACAACTGGTTCAGTTGGTTTGTTGTATATGCAAACACCCAGCTCTGAACAGTGTTTCGCTGACGCTGGACAATCGCTGGTGTTTGTGCACCGTTCACGGCTACCAAAATCTAAAACTTTCGCCGACTAAATTCCGTCAAAATCATTCCGAGACGATTAAGCGTTTTGTTTCGCTGTTTAAAAAGTTGGCCAAGGTAAAGAACAGGTGTGGAACAGTATTATAAGCATATTCCTAAGCATCCGCCTAAACCTAAGCCTAAAGCGTAAGAGTAAGTTTATTCCTAAGCCTAAGCCTAAGCCCTAAGACTGACGAGCCAAGCAAAAAGAAATTAGTCTAAAGCTTAAGCTTACTCTATTGTAGTCGCACAGAAAAACTCTCCGCCCCTGATCTTTACATGGGCCAAATATTTGGTCTTTTCGAGAATCGCTCAACAGGTTTAGGTTCAGGTTTAGGCTTAGTCGGCCAGGCTGGTACGATTAATATTTGCCCTATCATAATTCTAGGCCTGTTAATCGGCTCAAACGTTAGCCTTAGCTTGCATACCCTTATACAGCTGTTCCATTAAATACGGACGCCTAAAACATTATTACGTCCATTGAAAGCGTCAATGGAGATAAGTGTCATAATCCAACTAAAACATACCGGCACATTTGCACATTGGACAATTCATCGGCTCGCTATCCGGTTGTGTTTGGTTATTTGACCCATAGTTGACCATTGCAAATCCTTCACAGTTTCCAATACATACCGCTTCCGGGCATCCATCTTAAACTTTACTGAAGACACAATAAATCGCAAAGCTTCGTTGGAAAATTGATCTGTTGCGGTGAAAATATTGGCCTTTTCATATTTGAATGCATCAGTTTTCGTATTCTAAGTTGAAATTACATCTCAGATGAAATAGAAAATATTCATGGCATTAATGAGTTAATAATTCACATCAGTTAAGGCCACCGCCTTTAAATATTAACAGCACAATTTATCGTTAAGCCTTTTTTCAATTCGAGCGTTTGTGGTTAAAGCAAAACGTTTCTCATTTGAGCGGATTAAGCCTTATATTCAAGCTTGAAATTACATCTCAGATGAAATTGAAAATATTCATAGCAGTAAACGTTCAATAATTCATCAATTTAATTTAAAGAATTACCAATTTGAATGCTATGTTCACTGTACGTTGAATTGGTACAATTTCCATCGACACAGTTTGTTGCTTGCGAAATAGACGATTGAGAATTGCCGCTTTCCACATCGAGGTTCCATTTATTGTCCGAAAACATATTCGCCAGATTCCAGTTTGCCCAATTTGAAGCTAAGAAATCGAGTGGATTTGTTGCAACACCTGTAACAAATAAAGCAGTATTTTATATTGGCAGGCGACGGTATGTTTAGAATCAACTTCAGAAGACAGGTAACCCGCAATCCGGCGCCCTTCGTTACCGATATATAATCCGGTATTGCAACAATCCGTTGAATTAAACGTTTATTTGTCTTGTGTCAATAGCTTGAGTGATAATGCAAGGTTATACTTAGGAATGTGCTTTCAAAATATAAGTACGCTTTAAAGTTTCGAACTCAAATTATTCGGTCCTGGAGTCATTTATGCGCTACAATTGGGGAGAAGTGACATTTGTGGACTCTAATTAGGGTTTATCGACTCTATCCGCTTACGGACTCTTAGAGATGCGGACTCCTAGTGATTGGACTCAAAATGGGGACCCTCCTCTTATTAGCCCCCTTCACTCTCTTATTCGAGTCGCTACAGTACCGTCGTGTCCGTAGAAGGCGATTTAGTTACACTCCTTCGGTTCCCAAAACAATTTTTATGTGCATAGGAGCATAGAGTAAAATGCATAATGGTGCCACTTATTTGACTTTATTCGTCCGCAGCGCTTATCTTAAACTAAGACTTAAACTTCAATTTAGGATTTGGGATTACAAGTTTATTTGACCTTACTTAAAACACTTTCTCATGTAAATATTTTCCATTTCGTACAAAATCTAACTTAGAGACAGAATTTGAATTCCAGCTTCATGGATGGGTAGTGATTACCGTTTTTACTCAGCTACAGGAGCTTCTTGCTCGAGTCCGAGGGGGCTCATACGTCTTATGGAGATTTTGTGTCGCGCATACGATTCTTAATTGTTAACCAAAAGGCACTGTGTGCTGATTTTTACGTGTACAGCTTACGCTAAAATTGCTCTTGTTACACTATGTGAAAAATGGTCCATGTAACTTTAAGGGAAGTCCAGGTTCCTTGTGGGTCTACAAAAGAGTAGGGTTAGATTCTAGATTACATTTTATGCTTAGGCTTAGGAACTCATTTTTGCAACGCTTTAGGCTTAGGCTTAGGCTTAGGAATACGCTTGATCTACTGTTACGACCCTTAAAGTAACATTGGCCTGAAAAATGGTTAAACGTGCAAATTAGCCACCAGCTTGAATCGATTTGCGCAAGTTACAGCAGCTGAAACCCAACCATGATTCCATTGCGAGTTCACTTAATAATTATTCGCCAGTTTACGTAATACGAAGACAATGGAGTTGAAAACTAGTACTTATTTTTTCGTTTTTTTTATTAATTTATGAAAATTTGAATTTTTTTGAAAAAGTTTCAAAACTTACAAGGGATGTCGGTGATACCTTTGATCCAATAGTTGCAGCACTGGATGTCGTTTTTGTAAATTTTAACAAATGATTGAATAAACTCAAATGTGGATTGACAGGATGGAGATTAGCCGTCCAATCTTGGACCCATGTAAAGATAAGGGGCGGAACGTTTTTCTGTGGGACTAGAATAGAGTAAGCTTAAGCTTTAGACAAATTCGTTGCTTAAACTTAGGCATAAGCTCATTCTTACGCTTAGGCTTATGCTTAAGTTTTACACTAATTTTTTGCTTGGCTTAGGCTTAGGCTTAGGCTTAGGCTTAGGCTTAGGCTTAGGCT
Organism: Enoplolaimus lenunculus; assembly: GCA_030248215.1. Lineage (NCBI taxonomy): Eukaryota > Metazoa > Nematoda > Enoplea > Enoplida > Thoracostomopsidae > Enoplolaimus > Enoplolaimus lenunculus. The sequence continues at coordinate 22,682 of JASANG010000826.1, forward strand.
TAGGCTTAGGCTTAGGCTTAGGCTTAGGCTTAGGCTTAGGCTTAGGCTTAGGCTTAGGCTTAGGCTTAGGCTTAGGCTTAGGCTTAGGTTTAGGCTTAGGAATATGCTCATTCTTACGCTTAGGCTTAGGCTTAGAAATTTGCTTATAATACTGTTCCGCCCCTGTTCTATACATTGGCACAATTTTTAAACTCAATTTGAATCCAGAACTCGATCCATGAAGCTACTGATCTTACCGTTTAAATGCAAAACGACTAAACCAGCGACAAACGTATAAAATATTGTATGCATTTTGCTATATTTAGCACTGAAAATTAAGGTATTAAAATGTTTCACCAACGTGAATTCGAGTAAATCAAATGTTGTTAACGGACTATGCCAGTCGTAGTTCAGGGTTAACGGAAAAAACTTAAACAAGTAAACAAACGCTTACGTTCGTTAAAGAGGTTGAATTTTTAATTTCACAGTGACTATGCTGACACTGAAAGTAGTGTTTTAATTGCTAAGGAACTTCTAGTTGAAAAATTGGCTCTGTCCCGTTATCCCGTTCAGAGCAGGTTTGCCGAAAAATGATCGGGTTTTTAAAAATTTTGCAATATTCAGCTTCTCATGGTCTCCACTGATTATTGAACGCCTAAATTGGAATTTTTGAAAAATTCGATTTTTTATAAGGACCCAAGGCCTCATCCCATTGGGAAATGAAAAATTTTTGTTCAGAAAGTTAGACATATTATAATGGATTCGATGCGGCTTGCAGAGCTAAATTCAATGGTGTAAAATGTTCCGCAATCAGACGTCTGGTTAAAGAGTTATTGTCAAATGATTGATTTGTAGTGTTATGCAATTACCACTAGTTCTACTGGCCGGCCAGTCGGCAGCCAACGGAACGTGTCACCAGCCGACCGACCAATACCAACTTTAAAAAATATCAAGCATTTTTATAATGGTATATATCGGTACGTTTAAAAGCTACGGCCAATGTTTATACACTAATGACCGTCCCATTTTCCCGGGACAGCAATATACCAGGAGTACACAACACAAATATAATTTGGACGCTAGGGACAGTTGGGACAGTGGGAAAAGATGGGACGACGGGGACAGATGGGATAGCGTGACAATTGGGACAGCGGGGCACTCGGGACAGTTAGACAGCGGGACCTGGTCATTCCTTGCTCAAAGTTAACTTTTTGAAAAAAATTTTTTTTAACGTCCCGAAATCCCCCCTTGGCACCCAAAAATATTTTTGTTAAAAAGTTACACAAATTATATACCATTCGATATATCTTAAAAACCTGTGTCCAGCAGTGTTAATTTTCTGCAATCAAACGCTTGGCTAACGAGTTATGGTCAAATAATTGACTTGGCACGCTGCCAACAGTTTGGGACTGTACCAATTCTGATGATAACTGTTGCAACAATACAGATTTCATCTAAAGTTTTAGAATCGAAACCTAAATATCATTAAAAATATTAAACTGATGATGTCACAATTGGCCGGCCAGCTGGCCGTGCGCCATAACTTTTAATCTAAAGGCCCTGCAGCCATAAAATACTGTACAGCGTAACTCAGCGCGTCGAAATCTATACGATACGCTACTTGTCATTTAATTCCCAGTAGTTCTATTTCATACTTCCGCTTCATGGTCTATGCTCGCATACAAATAAAGTTAAATAAAATCAACAAAACACCAATTAACCCTTTGTCACATGAATATTTTCTATTTCCCCTGAGACCTACTTTTATGCTAGGATTCGAACTCCAGTGACTGGAGTGGGAGGCGTATACCATCACCACTCAGCTTTAGGAGCTTGACGCTCGAACCCGAGGGAGGCTTTCACGTCTTGTGGTGATTTAGTACAATGTATACGTGTTGCAATTGTTATACACAGTGCGATATACATTACTTAACGTATATACACTGCGCTTAGTTGCCTATAGGCAGCTCAATGTGAGAAGGGGTTAAGCACTTGGACAGCTAAAACGGACCCATCCAAAACTAAGCCCCAAACATCGCTTAAAACCAAAATTGACTACTAAGATCTTACGCTAGAAATTGTGTTTAGCTTCCCGCTCGCTTAATCGATAGTCAGTTCGTTTTTTTCACTATTATACACCGTGCAGACTTCTCGTTAGGGAAATTTTTTGCATTTATCACAGCTAATGACAAGACATATTAAAGCGATTCATTTCAGATCAAATATTGAGTTCAAACAATTATTTATAACGAAACAATTGAATTGAACATTTCAGATACACTTTAATAGGTTTTCTCTGTCAGATATGAAATGTCAAATTATTGGAATACAGATCGAAATATATAACCTAGTGTTAGCTTAAGCCAATAGATATTTTTTTCAGCTAATATAACGTTTTAGCATGAACGTTTCTGCAAATATATGGTATATATAAATAAATAAATATATATATGTATATATGTATATATTGTATATATTACATATGTATATATTGATATGTATTGATGGAACAATCTGTCTGGTAACAAAGAGCATTTCTACGGATAAATTTGCATTCTGTATAGATAAAGCTGTATAATATCCAGGGGAATTAATGGTGAAACCGTTTTGGTATTTTTGTACATGGTTTTTAGACAATATTTCGGTTTGAAAGACGCGAAACCGACCTTCGAAATATTTATACAACTGTATCCCCACACTTTTCAAAACTCGTCCGACGTCCTTTAGTATTGGGTATAACAAGTTACGCTTCAGTATACTTTGATAAAGCCTTTTCGTTCGATGTAACTTCATTGGCGTTTTTTAATTTGGCATTGTCAATTGCTAACTGCCACTAAGGTTGCATTTATAAGCTTCAAAGTTTGCTGGTAACGGAAATATGTCAACTTTGTTATTTACACAAGATTGGCATATGCAACGGTTTAATGGAAAAATTCGCAGTTACTATCTTTACTGTAGGGACCCGAATAAGAGGGGCGGACTGATATTTAATTGGCCTCTCCAGAGGGTACCGCACTGTTATTCGGTTACGGACTGTTATTTATTTTTAATAATCAGTAAAATTCAACGTTTATTGGTCTTGAATCAAAAGCTTGAGCGATAATGCAAGGTTAAACTTAGGAATTACCTTCAAACTTCGGTATGATTTAACGTTTTGAACTCAAGTTCATTTGGGCCTGGGATCGTTTATGCCCTATAATTAGAGATACTTGACATTTATGGACTCTAACCAGGGTTTAGGGGCTCTATCCTTTTACGGTCTCTGATTAGGGATACGGACTCCAATTAATTGGGAATCAAAATGGGGACACCCTCTTTATTACCCCCCTTATTCAAACTACAGTAATGGGAATAAGTTTACACCTGCTAAAATGTGTGCCACTACTGATTACTAGTCATAAATTCATAACTATTTTTTTCGTTTTAGCTTACCGTTGTTTGCCTGAGCTGAGTGTAACAGAACGCAACCGGACATATAAGTTTGAATCGTTGATTCGTTGCATACTGCACAGCCGTTTAGTGTATCGCACCGCAATATTTGCAATGTCGACTGAGTATCAACGCTTGAACTGGAGTCGAAATTCAACTGGTTAGTTTCAGAGAATATTCGCACATCTAAAATGTTAAATTTCAATTCTGACCAGTGGTCTAAGACCACCTAACGGTCAATGTATATATACGTTGTTGGACAACGGATCGCGCAGCAGGTAAAGATATCGTCAAAACAAGTTTACCTTTCGATCGACGCCCACTCCTTGAACTCGACATACTCGATTCATAACAATCGTTACCGAAGCAAGTACGGCATGAGCTGCCGATGCAAAATTCAGCAATCGTTGTGATATCTCGGGTAAAGTTTCTAAAAATGTAATTCAAACCAAAATATATGAGCATAAAGTCAGTGGCCCATGTTACTTTTAGGGCCGTCCCGACTTCTGGTGGGTCTGTAAAAGAATAGGCTTACATTCTAGACTACAATGTTTTGCTTAGACTTAGGCTTAGGCTTAGGCTTTGGAATACGCTTTTGCAACGCTTAGGCGCAGGCTTAGGCTTGATACGCTTAATCTACTGTTACGGTCCTAAAAGTAACATTGGCCAAGTCAGTTATTCGTCTTGAAGTTTTCAGCCAATGTATAGAAAATAGCACCGTAAAAGTTGTATAGGTACGCATATTCTCAAGCTTAGGCGTAAAAATAAGCTTATATGTAAGCATAAGCCTAAGCAAGAAACTGCAAAGTAATACTTAGATTTGTCGTATTTTTTGCATTACTGAAGTCTTAGATTGCAGATTATCAACCTTCTTCTGCTTTCGTTAGTCCACACATCGCTATATTAAACATCTAAAACCCTTAAGCATCAAACAGTTTATCACAAAAAGTTTGAAATTTACGTTTAGTGCTGAAATCGCTTTTCAAATATACAGTTATAATTATCGTAAAGCTAAATAAGTTACAGTAATTTTGTTTCTTATTACATTTTCGCTGTACTGTAGTGACCCGAATAAAAGGGGCGGCTGATATTTATTTGGCTTCTCCAGAGCGTACCCCCTGTTATTTGGTTACGAACTGTTATTTATTTTTAACCCCGCTCGCTCAGCCGCCATTCGTTACTGATATATCTGGTATTGCCATTATCCGTTGAATTAAACGTTTATTTGCCTTGTATCAAAAGCTTGAGCGCTAATGCAAGGTTACACTTAGGAATGTACTTTCAAACTTTTCAAATTTACGTATGCTTTAAATATTTGAGCTTACTTCGTTTCATCCTGCAGTCATTTATGCAGTACAATTAGGAATAATTAACATTAATGCACTCTAATTAGAATTAAGGGACACTATCCGTTTACGGACTCTTATTAGAGGCACGGGTTCCTATTGTTTTGTCTTAAAATGGTGACCCCACTTTATTATCCCTCCCCTTTTATTTGGTTCACTACAGTATTAATGCTGTTTAAATCAAGAATCTGAAGCCCTTTCATATAATTAATACATCAGAGCACACCAAACTCGTTTGCGATAGGACAGCAATTTTATACCCAGAGTATTACAAATTCACACCATTAAAGGAGCTTATGTATGTTCTCAGAAATGACTCTGATCTGCCAGCGATGTGGTGCTTTATTTAAAAATTGTCTATCAAGCAGGAAAGCATAAATTATTAAAAAATTTTACCTTGAAATTTTTTTAACAAAAATGTGCCAATGTTACTTTTATAGCCTTAACAGTAGATTATGCATATTCCTAAGTTTAAGTCTAAGCCTAAAGCGTTGCAAAAGCATATTCCTAAGCCTAAGCCTAAGCCTGAGCCAAAAAAATGTAGTCTAGTAAGTAAGCCTACTTTTTTACAGACCGACCAGAAACCGGAACGGCCCTAAAAGTAACATGGCCGCAAAAAATGTATGCCACAAAGTTGAATTTTCGTACATTTTCGGATATAGCCGATCTATAGTATAATCTTCACATTGTAGTCCATTAAGACATGTCGCACAACTGGCGTGAACGCAATCAGTAATCAAAGTGTGTTCGTTTGGCAATTTTGACTGCAGTTTGAGTAATATATCAGTGAACAGTGTCAACACACGTTGCCCGAGCGGAAGTTGAAGTTGTGCGAGCACACTGGGACGTATTCCGGCGCGATCTTTGGCAAATTTGAGCGTTTTTCCGTGACAATAATCTAAAATGAAATTGTTTTAAAGAAACTAAGTACTTAAGCATATATCGGTATATTGTTTGGTGTTAGTGTACGTTGCGGCGTTGTTTTTGATTTCAATAGCTTTTATAGTATTCTAATAGACATTTAGAACTGATTCTTTCATAGCCTTCAGTTTCCGAAATTTTCTGATTTTGACATAGTTTCGGTGTAGGCATACGCGTACGTGTAGAAGAACGGGCCGGATATAGGCGTTGGTTTATGATTTTACGGTTAAATTTAAGTTTACGTTTATGTTTTGGCCGAGGACTAGGCGCAACAATCGTGGATGAAGCGTAATATAGCTCAAGTTAATTCTTAAATTATAATACTTACACGCAATAAAATTTAAAATTGCAGTTTGAAGAAAAACACCATTCCGTATTTTCATCATGAAGCGTATATGGGTATTGTTGAATTCTGTATACACGATAATTTTCTAGGATCAATGTTTCTAACGACTCAAAAACGTTTGACTTTGAGTATATTTAAATCTACAATTATTAAGGATTTCCCGTATTTTGTAGAAATAAATTTAGAAGTTATATATATATATATATATATATATATATATATATATATATATATATATATATATATATATATATATATATATATATCAGGGGTTCCAACAGGAACTAAATCTTGCCGAAGCAGGAATTCCGGTTGAATCCGGATATATATAAATATATATTGTCAAAATTAAGAAGTATATTTTTGTCGTTTGCCGTGCATAACCAGCAATTAAATGATAACAAACTTTGCTAGTTTGCGTTTTCAAAAACACGAAAACATCAAGTAATATAGAATTAACCAGTGAGGTTCAGCTGCAAGGCAATTCTCGCAAGCAGGTAACGTTACCATGAGAGAAATTAAATTTTATAAAGCAACAAAAACTAAAATTTTGTCGAGAGAGAAGTGTACGCCCAAGCTTTAATAACCTAAGTGTAAATATGATGCCCAAATTGTGACAAACCTAAAATGGTACACGACGAACTCATTTGAAACTGTTCAGCAAAAATACAAAACTAAAATTTAAACGTTTTGTTCAATTTTTTTCATTTCATTTCAAACGTAAGCGATCCTGTCAGTATCGTCGGCCCATGTAGAGATCAGGGGCGGCAACGTTTTTGTGTGGGACTAGACAAGAGTAAGCTTAAGCTTTAGACTAATTTTTCTGCTTGGCTTAAGTTAAGCCTAAGGCGCAGGCTTAGGAATATTCTCATTCTTTCGCTTAGGCTTAGGCGTAGGCTTATGTTTACGCTGAAGAATATGCTTATAATACTGTTTCTCCCCTGTTCTTTTACATTGGCCATATCGTCGAAGATACGAGTGAAATTTGTACGTTGCACAAGAATTTACGTAGGATTTCAGTGCAAACTCGTATAAATATTTTCTAAATAAGCCTAAATTTTATGGGTTTTTCTGTTGTTTTCAAACGCTATTACACAATGTATTTGAAAGTTAACTTGTTTTTTTTTAAATTTCTGACATTCACCTTGGTAAATTATGAAAAAAGTATAGCGACTTATGATGCTTTTTGCTGTTGGCATGACGAGAAACGTAAAAGGAACAGGGGTAAATCATTTATGAATACCAACAAGCACGCCTAATTGCGGCAATGGAGACGGGTATTGAAACGAACATTACGAACAAATTCCGTGGCCCATGTATACGCATATTATTCCTAAGACTAAGCCTATGCCTGAACCTCAGCGTAAGAATAAGTATATTTCAAGCCTAAGCATAAGCCTAAGCAAAAAATTAATCTTAAATTATAAAATATTTGTTTTAGATGCTAATCTGAGTTTTTGAAGTCTGAACTTGTAATTAAGTTTAACCTAAATTATTTCTGTAAAAACGAAAAATATTTGCCAACCTTTTAGCCAAGGACCTCGAGTCCCAAAACCGACCGTTTTATATAAACTCGGCCATCCAATCATGACTCTTGTGTTTTGATACAAGTGTTTATAATCTGTTATATACAGAGGTAAGAGTAACCGTAGATCAACAAATTTCATACCTTTTAATCCTTTCTCACATGAATATTTTCTATTTCTCCTGAGACCTATTTTTATGCTAGGATTCGAACTCCAGTGACTGGAGTGGGAGGCGTATACCATCACCACTCAGCTATAGGAGCTTGACGCTCGAGCCCGAGGGGCTCTCACGTCTTGTGGTGATTTAGTACTATGTATACGTGTTGCAATTGTTAAACACGGTTCGATATATATTATTTAGTGTAGGCCAATGTGAGAAGGGGTTAATATATATTGCACTTATAAAAATACATATTTGCAAAATAATTGCTAACCTGAGGAGTTTCAAACAGAAGGATATCAAAAACTGGGTTTGTCAAAAACCGGGGCAGGCAAAAAAATTTATTTGTGAGCAGTCTACTTTTCAAGAATACTTTCCAAAAACACCTGGGTTTCTCTCAAATTTCACTATACAAATTTTTTGCTAAATTTAAAAACCAAAAAACATCATTTTGAGATAAATCTTAAACGGTTATTTTTAGAATTAAGTTTTTTGTAAACTTGCTACTCTCGATTAATAAACTATAGATAATACAGCCAGCCGCCGTCCACGCCCTCACAACAATAACCAATGTATTTGACAACAAATTGCCAGAATCATGTTAGCTGTAAAAATTTAAATATATATATAAAACCACAGCGACCACAGGTGGATAAAGTGGGGGCACAAAAGCTTTGGGGCCTTCATCAAAAATTATAACCTGAATTTTGTGCAAAAAATTTAGTACTACATGTATGTTTGGCCTATCGGTACTATTTATAGCGCCTCCACCCTCTTCGAAAATTTCTGAATCCGCCACTGATTATATATAGAAAAAATTTACATTAGGAAAACTTCTCTTGACCCATATAAACCTTCATAGTTAGGGTTGCGATATACTTTTTCGTCGGGCGGCGCCGGGACGTCACCGTGCACTATTGTACGCAAATAACTCACTTACGATAAACATATGGTGATGGATGGAGCCGGACGGGAGCGCACGGTGACGGACAGCGCCGTAGGGGTGAGTACGACGACGGACACCGCCGTACGGATGACGCACGGTGACGGACGACGCCGGACGTCAAGTACAGTGCAACCCGAACAATTCATAGTTATATCAGTCCCACGTTACCGTTGGTTTGGGTTGCACACAAATTGTCCGCCCTGTTTATTTTTTCTGTTGACAGAATAGATTATCGCAGTAACTCTGAGCGGACACACTTTTAGCTAGCTACCGCATCCATGCATAGTTTTGGTTTTCCAACAATAGCCCACATATAGTTTTCGTTTTGAAAAAATGTCCGCAACCAAAAGTATGAGCTATAGTATAAATTTCCAGCCGAAGTTTGAATTTTCTTACCAAAATTTGAATTTCCCTGCAAAAATTTGAATTTTCCCGCCAAAATTTGAATTTTCCCGCCAAAATTTGAATTTTCCCGCCAAAATTCTAATTTCCTGCCAAAATCAACTTTCCAGCCAAAATTTGATTTTGCTGCTAAAAGTTGAATTTTCTCTCCGTAAAATTTGAATTTCCCGCCAAAATTTGAATTTCTGTCCAGATTTAAATTTCTCGCCAAAATTTGAATTGTCCAGCAAAAATATGAGTTTTGCCACTAAATGTTAAATTTACCACCAAAATTTGAGTTTTCCCGCCGAAATTTGAATTTTCCTACCAAAATTTGAATTTCCGTGCCAAGATTTGAATTTTCCCGCCAAAATTTGAATGTTCCCGCCAAAATTAAAATTTGAATTTTCCCGCCAATGCATCATCGACATTAATTATTGTTTACACAGTAGAAAATTATAATTTCATTCCGTAACACAATCTGATTTTAAGCAAACGACTGAATGAAATCTCGAATTACTAATTTAATGATTTTTAATTAAAAAGTTTACGCCAGAGAGTGAAGTTTTGTATTTTCCAAGTGGCAATCAAAAATAAACATAAATAATGCATAAAAGGCTCAAATTTCGTTTAAACACTTTTAGCACCGCTTTCAAGTTCTCTCTCAAGGCGTTCACGTGTTTTTTGCACAAATATAACGTAAAATTGTCACATTTAGTAAAATTGAGTCAATGCTTCTATTTACCATATTTGAGGTAAGTTTGCGTAATGTACTCTTATGTAAACTTGTTGCGTAACAGACTTGCAAACAACATTAATGTACAATTCATTTGAAATGTAATAGTAATTCATTGCTACTGGAAATTGAAAGACAACAACCAGAGGGCTGGTGTCTCAGCCCCATTATTTCCCAACGCGAGATCCCCCCGGACAAATTCAGCTTGCTCACGATTTCCCCCCGGAAAATGGGGCCAAGCAAGATTTCCTACTGTGAAAATGTGGCAAGCCCAAGGTTTCCGCCTTCGAAAAGCTGATCGGTCAGACCGAGATTTCCGCCCGGAAATTGGGGTTCGCCCAAGATTTCCCCCAGAGATTTTAGTACCCGGTGCGCCTCAGTTAAAATACGAGGTTATACCTGTAATAAATGAAAATGTATAATGTAAGCATGTGAGACATGCTTGTCCATTATGTGCACATGCAATATAGTGCAGTGCACTATATGTATGCTTGCTGGCAGCATACGTTCGACACGTATAGTCGACGAAAAAGGCAGTTGGAGAGGCAGGCTGCGTGGCGCAGTGGTAGACTGTTCGCTTGAGGATCCGTAGACTGAGAGTTCGATCCCCGCTCCTGAGGCCCGCTTTTCCAGCTACTTAATAGTAAAAAGGTCTCTGAAGTCCATGTTCCAACCTAGGCTGACATATAAAACATCCGCTCATTGTTGTTAGCTGCGTATTTAATGTTCAAAACCGCTGCAAGCTGACACATTTAATTTTCAAAACTGTTGCAATTATGCATTTAATCTTCAAAATTGCTGCAAACTGTGCGTTTAGTAATCAAAACAGTAAACTTTACAAGACAGAAAAAAGAGGTAAATATTTAAAAAAGTCAAAAAATGGCTGATCTTGGTGATTGGGCCACCAATGCAGAAATATTAGCCGCTGCAGCATATTTGAACCGTAGGAATTCCAGTACAAAAATACTGTAGTAATCCGAATAAGACACCGTAATAAGCGGGGGTCCCATTTTGAGACCCAATCAATAGGAGTCCGCATCCCTAATAAGAGTTGGTAAACGGATACAGTCCCTAAGCCCTAATTAGAGTCCATAAATATCAATTATTCTTAATTGCAGTGCATAAATGACTCCAGGACCAAAGAAAGTTGAGTTTGAAACTGTAAAGCGTACTTAAATTTTGAAACTACATACCTTAGTATACCGTTGCATTATCGCTCAAGCTATTGACACAAGAAAGAGGATTACTTGAACTTTACGCTACTTCAAATTGAAACCGAAATACTACAAAAGTTGATAAACTTCTAACGAAAGCACGATTGACAAAATACTGATTCGTTCGGATGGTTAAAAATCCTTTATATATTATATTATTATATATATATCAGGGTTCAACCAGAATTTATACGGTTTTGTGGCAAATTATGCTTAATCATTTAAACATTGGAAACTTTGTCTTTAAAAAGTTGTTATTTTGACATGACTGTTTTTCCAACAAGGTACTTCAATTTTATTAATAAACTGTTACTGTTGTGTTTTCGCCAAAGCTTGATGATGAAATACCTGAAAATTTGTTTACGCCATTTCTTGGCTTTTTTTCTAAAACGTCCAAGAGTAATTATGAAATGAAAATTATTTCAAATTTCGGTTTCTGATCCCGTTCCGGTTCCTGCAAAAAATTCAAATCTATTTCCGCTTCCTGTTTCTGCTAAATTAAGTTCCTGTTAGAACCCTGATTATATAAAATATATACCTTAAATATACTACGTTCATTTTTTTCATATAGCATTATCGCTGATATGGTAGACTAAAATTTTTTCGGTTAAAACATTGTTTTTATTCCAGTATAATTTATAGCTTTAAAGATTTGTTATTTTGGCCATTTTAGCACCAATTGTGCAAGTTGATTTATTATTCTTTTATGGTTTTGAAG
>JASANG010002264.1:0-34302 GCA_030248215.1 Enoplolaimus lenunculus
GTCATAGTGTAAGCATTTCGGGAATGGCACAGAAACTTCTCTTGAGACCGTCTCGGCACTCTACCAGGAATTATGAGTGTACGGATTTGTAACCTTTAAATGTGCACGCCTTGTACCCGTCTGCCTTATCTTTTGTGCTTTTGTGTTTATATTATCGTTTTGTTGGCCAGGTTGGGTAGGAAACCCTAGTGAATTTTGAACTTGTGACGCTTTAGTACAGTCTACGTACGTTAGCTGGTCTGGTAAAAGAAATCCTATGGCTGTAGGCACACGCTAGCCGCTAGAGTAGTAGTGGTGAATTTCAGTTGATTAAATAACCTGGCCGCTTATGACATAGATTCCGCTCTCTAGTTTTACTGGATTTTGGCACATCTCGTTTGGTTTTTGTGTTTTCTATTTTTTGTCGTGCCTTTAATTTTTATACTCTGTTTTGTATTGTAACCTGGTGCTCTAATTATTGACCGTGAGATAAGCCCTGTACGCGGAAATGGACAACCTAAGCGAGAAGTCATGCGCGCGTACCGGTATTTTGAGGGAATTGTACAATCCCGCCAGCCCTGCCTACGACGTTGGGAATTACCCCCTGCCCCTTGGCCACACCGCATAAACCTAATTTTATCAGCCCACCCCTTGGCTGAGAATGTTGAGATTACGTGTAAACCCTTACAGCCAATCAGAGGCCGCCTAACAAAGTTGTTCATGTCCTCTTATTGGCTCCCGCAACCTGAGTTTTGTCAGCCAATCACGTGGCTTCGCTGCGTCTGCCCTGTGTGAAAATTCATTGGTTCCTTGCAGCCGTAGTATTTTCAGCCAATCGCATCGCTCGAACCGCGCCTGCCTCGCTTAGAATTTCATTGGCTGAGAGCTGAGAGAAAAAGGTATATAAACGCAGTGCACGGCTGCAAATTAGAGTTCAGTTTTGATTTTCTTCGGTTTTCAGTCGCGAAGCGCGAGCCGCGACACAGCAAACCGAGTTTTCGGTGCACTGTATGGCGACACGGTGCACTCGAAATTCTCGGGGAGCTGACTAAGTCAGGGGGAACTGCGCGTTGCGCGCAGGGGGTAAGTAAGTACGTAAGAGGGGGCCGCACTAGGATCTTCTCGGTATCACAAAGGGGGTGTGAGTTGAAATTCTACCTTAAACTTTGCCTGGCGTTGGCGACAACGCAGGTACAAATGTTCCTGCCAATCTCGTGAAGGGGTACGTATCATGTGAGACGCATTAGGCGTGTGATCAGGGTAAAAATTTGAGGCCTGAATTTTAGTGAATAGTCACTGGCCAGGACAAAAATCTATTTAGTAATACTCAGAGTGTTGAGTGTCAACGGCAGCAGGGAGGCCAAATCAGCCCGATGCTAAGCATTAGGGAATTGTCAAACAAAAGAGCTAAGGACCTGCCTGTCAAGTGCAAAACTATCGTATGCCCCGTGAATTCAGACGATTCTAGTCAGGCCCTAGAAACTCAGCTGTAAGGCATACCACCGCCGTTGACTATCAAACTGCTGAATATGCAGCCGTGAGAGACCTAGGCCTAGGAGCATACAGGTTACGTAATTAAAAGAAACAGGCGCGGTTTGTCACCCCTATTTGCGAATTCGCTTTCAACTCTGTGGCCGACTGAAAGAGAACCTTAGCTCACTGGACCACCTACATCCCATGTGGTACGCACGCGTGTCTTCTCGGATATGTATCTAGAAATCGTGGGTATGCTCATTCAGCAGTGTGCCCTCCACGCAGCAGCTCTATCACGCGAGTTGTGCATAGCCCTGCCTTTGTTATTTTAACAGATAATGCTCTATGCAGTGTGGCACCGGAAAATCCATGACATGAGCATACACAGAGGGAACAATATGCAACTAGCAACCAGTCAACATTAGGTCATGGTGAGATTATCCTAGCGTACAGGGATCTAAAGAAGCGTAAGGTATCAAATCGCAATTTCACTTTCAAGTCAGTAATTTTAATTAACTTTCAGCTAATTTTATCGAATACGGCGCTCTGCGGGCAAAATAACTGTAGGCTGTCAAGCTGGAAACTGATTAGTCCCAGTTTCGTTGCATAGAGGTAAATACATGAAATAAAATGTGCAGATCCAATAAACCAAAACTTTAGGTTGTGTTCCTTGTTGAACCCGGAGCAGTCAAGAAAATGCCTGGCCTATGGTCATGGCTGAAGTTTCAAGAGATAAAACAGTACTGGTGTGAACCAAACTACCCATTTTGGAGCAAAAACCCAGAGGCGCGGGTCGATTCGCCCTCTATTACAATAGACTAATAACCTAGACATCCAAATTCTACAAAATTGCAATGGGTGTTTCGGTGAAATCCACGAACTTTGTCAGGTGACCAAGTGCTCACTAGGATTTAGGCGCAGAAATCATTAGTCCTAATCATGAAGGTTAGCGGCAAACACACCATTCCAAATTATAACCATGTGTTGGGGGTGCGACCTAGCCACGCAGGCGAGTGTTCATGAGAGCTTAGGCGTACGGCGACGTTGGAATTTTGTGATTCTCAAAACCCGACGTAACGCCTGGGGGACCATCATCCTCTAGACACGTTGGCTTACTAGGCAGACCCACGCCCATGCACACGCGGGATACCCACTCTCCCCCCGCAGCCCCGTTCCCGTAACATAAATACAATAATATACGAGCAATATAGACACTGTCACGGGTCATCCACGTTATACCTGTCTACGCTCTGAATTGTCCCCCCGAGCCCCTCCTTTAGTTGTGTGTTACTAAAAACCAAACACCAAAAACCACAACCAACCCCAACCCCAAACGGGACCATGCCATCCATTCCCATGCTAGACACTGTTGGCTTCATATGAAGACAACTGTTTTGTCCCGAGTCTGTCAGAACACACTCTATTTAATCATATAAAGAGTCTTTTAGCTTAGTCTGTCGAAGGGACTATGGCAGACCCACGGCCATGAACACCCGTGAGGGATACCACTCGGATTCGTTCACTTAATTTCCCTTCCCCCCCTTCCACAACCCCCCCCACAAAACCGGGTTTAACTTTCTGGTATACAGGAACTAAAACCCGTTGGTCGCAGCCGTAACATAAATACAATAATATACGAGCAATATAGACACTGTGTCCAGACAGTGTCAATTGTCCTTAGTCCCCTCAACTTGCCAAAACGAACTAGCAGGAACTGTGCAAATAACATATATACCCCCGAACAATTCAGAGCCAAATTACGATCCAAGCAACACATATATACGCAGAGCCAAATTTCCACAACACGTGAGAGCCCCCTCGGGCTCGAGCGTCAAGCTCCTATCGCTCAGTGGTCATCGTAAACGCCTCCCACCCGTGAGACGGGGGTTCGAATCTCATCATGAAATTACATCTCATGTGAAATTGAAAATATTCCAGTTAGAAAGGGTTAATGGAAAAATTTTCAGTAAGTATCTGTAAAAACACATATATACGATAGAAAATGGTACGCAAAAAGCATACAGCGAAGCGCGATACCAATATTTTCAGCGAGCAATATATTTATTTGCAGAAAGCTATTTATTACTTTCTATCCAATTAATGTGTCTAAAATCGGCTACACGTTCGATCCCGTGTACCTGAAAATATACTTTTAAAATATTATTTCGTGCCTGATATAGAACATAGGCAATAGTTTGAAATGGAAAAACTATGCATAAAAATTTATAAACGGGTTTGTAAAAATTGACTTTGAAATAAAGTTTTATTGTTTTTATTGAACGCATATTTACGTGGGTATGCCTTTGATTGCCAATCTACGGCTGCAAGATTTCGCAACAAGGGTAATCGTCTAAGCTGTTGCATTTAGCTACACTGCAAGTGTTGTTGCTCTTTGCAATTGTCATGGGCAACCGTCTACGGTTATAAAACTGAAAACAGCAATCGTAAACGACGATTGTTTCTGAAACCCAGTAGTTGTCGCCGCTAAACTGACTGTAAGCTCTCAAAAACAATTGTTGTGTAAAAATTTTGCTAAAATTATATATTTCAATAATTTCTCTGCTAAAAATTTAACAGCAAAGACAGTTGCTGTGAAAAGTTTTGTCAGGGTAGTTGTTGTTGCTAAGCTAGGGCGTACCCGTTGAGGGCAGACGCCTACGGTCGATGAAAAATTACACATCGTGTACGCACAATATTGTGGACGACGCATTATAAATCACGTATATATCTTGGTATTTTTGTTACAGATAGAATGCAATTGTTGAAAATAAAATATAAGTTACGAAATTCATCCAAAATCTTAAAAATTTCAATACATCCCCGCCATTGTTTCGTTATTCTTTCAAAAACCAGTGATATATTCATGCTTCAATTGTGTTAGCAGAAAAATAAAACATTTTCGAGACTTTTATACTTCAATATCCGCATTCCGTTTTCCGTTTTCGTTATTTTGATCCCTATCCATATCGGTTGTTTTCACTATCCGTTTAAATACACCCTGGTTAATTTATTTAATTTGAGAAAAACTCATTTAAACACACCGCTGTAAGTGCAAAATCGTCATAATTTTAATTTTAAGTGTACTATGTTAGTTTTTGCCACCAGTTACTATAGCACTCTTAAACTAACTTTGTGCCTCGAATTCTATATTTGACAAATGGGTATTGTTTGGACATGGCACTTTTTTCATTATCTTATAGTCAAATGGGTAATGGTTGAATTTCATTATGGGTCATCCACGTTATACTGTCTACGCTACTGTAAAAAATTTTCCCCCTTATCGCCCCCCTTTGTAGTTGTATTGTTATTATATATCATTCCCATTCCCATCTTGTATATACCTTCCGCACACCTCTCTCCTCCCCCCCCACCTCTTCCACTTTCCCTCCCGCCCCTCCCCCCCTGCCACTCCGTCCTCTCTAAGACCACCTTCTGTCCCCGCGTCCAGACCCGTCCTTTTTCTATATACATCCGTCTGTCTTTTTAGCTCTCTTTGTCCCTTATAGCTTAATATTGAGTATGCCGCAACCACGCCCAAGAGGGCCGCCGCTTTGTGTCCCCTTCCCCCCCCCCCCCCTCCCTCGGGGCTGCGGTTGGTACCTCAGCAGCACCACCCCCGCCGCCGCCCCCCCCCCCTCAGACACGAAGACAGACTTTTACTCTGGAATACTAGAGTTTAACTCTCCTGCACTGCGTGTGGCGTTTTTTTTTTTACTTTACTCCCCCTCTTTTTTTTTTAGTTATTTTTAGATGTAAATATTAAAGAAAGCATTTAAGTCTAAACCCGCCTGACTACTTCTCTCTTTCGACTACGCACATTCTTAACAGTTTTCTTTGTCCCTACTCAGGACGACCAAACAACGCTTATATTTTTTTTAAAGACTAAAATTGTCTTTTTTAGCCCTACTGACTATTTACACTTCACAGTTTTATTTCATTACTGATGGTGCCATGGTAACTTTGTTAACAACAAAAGTTAAAATACTGAATCTTATAATTGATATACCTGGGTGCAGACGGACAGAAACGATAAATGTAAATATATATAAGTACACAAGCTTAAAAACGAGTCTTTTATTTCTGTGCCAACAATTCTGGTTGACAACGAAATCATTCGTTGGACTGATGAAAATCGACACATGAGATAGCGGATGTTCCGTGGATTTTCGAAGATTTTAGAAGAATTTTGATGCTTCCTTGATATAAAGTTGAACTTATTATTTTTCTTGCAATGACAATGACTGACATTTGGCGTTTATTTGTTTTTGCTAGAAAATTTAAGTACTGTAGGTATTGACCCGAATAAGAGGGGTAATAAGAGGGGGGTGCCGATTTTGAGTTTCAATCTAATAAGAGTCCGTAAGCGGATAGAGTCCGAAAACCATAATTAGAAGTTAGATCTAAATAATCCCAAATTGTAGTGCATTTAATGACTCTATCACAAAATACAGTTGGGTTCTAAACTATAAAGCATTCTTAGTTGTGAAAATATATACGTTCATAAATATAACCTTGCATTATCGCTCAAAATATAACCTTGCATTATCGCTCAAGGTTTTGAAACTAGACGAATAAAATGTTTAATTCAAAGGATAGTTCCAATGCCTGATACATCATAACGAAGGGCGAGCTAAAAATAACCGTTCGTAACCGTAACCGGGAGGGGTACCCTCTAGAGAGGCCAAATAAATATCAGTCCCCCCTCTTATTCGGGTCACTACAGTATTTATTTAAGTCGGCGGCTTAAGTAATTTTTTAGTATTACTTGAGTAAATACTTTCAGTAACATTTCGGAAACCCAACCATTGGGTAAAGCACGGTTACACATCGGGCACCAGCGTACACTTTGCCTCACTCTGGTGCTTTTATCCTCCAAGTCCCTTTCTTCAAGTATGGTCTTTCTCTTGTCATTTGTGTTCTCTTGTTTTACGAGCCATATGGCTGTAACCTTATCATATCCGATTATTTACAATTCGTGTCAATACACAGCAAAAAAATGGTGAGTCAAATTGACTCTCTCCGAAATAGGCTCTACGGGACTACACAAACTGAGTCAAATTCGACTCAGCCAGAGTCAAACATGCGACTCAGTGAATCGAATTTGACTCTGCCGGAGTCGAATTTTGACTCAATTTGTGTAGTCCCGTAGAGCCTATTTCGGAGAGAGTCAATCTGACTCACCATTTTTTGCTGTGTACATCTTATTTTGTGTCAATAACACTGTGCCTTATATTTGTGACAAGTTTTCCAAAATTTAACTATTTTTCGGCCAATTCCAACACCGTTTTTGCCATGTTTCCCTTGTCAATTTTTGGTCATTACTATCAATTTTAACCAACAACTTGGAATCAACTAACCAGTTTGAGTGCGATTTGGCGGAGGTACGGAATCTGGACCCTCTAGGATTTTGATAAAAGTGATCCATCCTACAGATGTCGACGAGCTGAATTCAACGGTACCATTTTTATTGCTGCATGACAAACGGTTCAGAAGTTATGGCCAGCGAAGTTATAAGTGAAACCCGCACAGATTCAAACAGGAAGTATCTATCATTTACATTTTCGTAAAATATGAGCTTAACCGGGTTTATTCTTTAAACAAATTTGATTGTTGTTTGTACATGTTTTATACGGTAAAAAGTTGAAATGTAAAAGGCGATAACTATAGAACCGGGACCCTGCAGCGCTTAAAATGGCACCGTTGAACTCTTGGGGGTCCATATTCCGTACCTCCGACTGCGATGTTCCAAATCAGTTTCCGGTCATCCTCAATCACTATACATTTTTACTTTTCAGTTGAAATTTGACGTATTTCTGGTTTGTGCAACCCAGCCCATGACCAACATAAGTAAATATTTCACTTTAAGTTTCGTAGTTTTTACTTATGTCGAAGGCATTCAGTGCGGATTTTTATTTTGCAAATATATCGCAGGGGCTGCCAATTTATCTAAATTTTCGACTTGTAAAGTTAACCCTTTGCTTGACTTGTCAATCAAAGTCAGTGGTCGACTAAAATCATTACATGTCTCTGTAACTCTACTGTCGAGCAACGTTGGATACAACTGACGTTTTACTGAATAAATCCAAATTTGGTGAAAACTGTTTTTTCTCAGTTTAACTGTAATGAGTTGTTAACTTATATGTTCATATTGGGCACAATTGAAGATCTACGGGAGTTACAGTGAAGAAACGTTGGTTTAAGCAAACATTTTAGTTAAAAAGTGAATCTAAGCAAAAGCTATTCTAAACCGAATATTATCCAAACAGTTAACGTTAGAAACTTATGATGGTCTATTAAATTTCTGCATTTCATGCATAACATAGTAGGAAATATATCTTTACATTAAACACAATTACGTCGCTAGTTTACTAATGCGCGGAACTAAAATGAAGGTTTTTTGTTAGGAGATTTTCTGTAGCATTAGCATATACAACTAGTGATGGTCTGATACCAAGTTGCGGCCTAATACAAAACACGCTGATGCTGAATACTACAATCTTCGGTTTGAGCGAGCGGCGGATGTCAGACGATTTCAACTTTTAAATACCTAGAAATCGCCGGTATAATAGTCTGGCGCGTTATCGCTGCACATACACCGCATTTATTTTATCGATTCCCAGAATCAGTAAGAGACTGCATCATTTCGGATCTTTAAGCGATTGTTGATTATGTCGACAGTTCACGTGCTGTCGACAAGCATGCAACAGACTGCTTTGCATCGAGTGTATGATCCGAAGACAGATAACCAACTGACTATACCCTGGTTTTTGCGCATAACTAGCCAGAATAAACTTACATGTTATATTATGTGTAATCTATAAACGATTGTTGGTTTTGCTGTTGGTATTTTAGAAATGAGCAATACTAAGAGACCTAGAAAATTAAATGAAGAAGGTAAACGTTCATGTTTATTCATTAAGGCAGTTTTGTCGCAATTACATATATATAAATTGCTTTTCTGCTTGCGTAAGCTGCGGCTTAACGATGTCCAGTTAAGATGGTCTTTTGCTTTCTGCTCT
Source organism: Enoplolaimus lenunculus (assembly GCA_030248215.1). Lineage (NCBI taxonomy): Eukaryota > Metazoa > Nematoda > Enoplea > Enoplida > Thoracostomopsidae > Enoplolaimus > Enoplolaimus lenunculus. The sequence continues at coordinate 8,472 of JASANG010002264.1, forward strand.
ATTGAGTAGCCTTTAACAAAACCTGGACAACTATGACCTTTTGTTTGCGCTCAGGACTCAACGTCTATGTGTATCTTTTCTGATGTCTATAATTTAGTACGTACGTAATTAAGTTTGTAAAATACGCAGGTAGTAGGGTGCAACCGGAATTCCGCTTCCGGTGGGGAAATCCGGTATTTTTCAATATCCGGTTCCGGTAATAAATTTTGTTTTTTCACCAGAATTTTCCGGTATTTTCGGTATATATTTGAAATATTTCTTATTCGAAAATTTAACAAAAATCGGCATATTACGTATCCTATCTTATTTTTCAAAATTTTCTGGGCGTGTATTGATTTTGTGTCATACTCCGTAATTTATAATACGTTTCGAGCTTCTGCGTTTGTTTTAGGATTTTGGCATCTATTAAAAGCGATCTATAAAATTGCGTTAAAATGATTTCTTCGGTAACAATTTTGTTTGTTTTCCGGCTCCCTTAGTTTATAATTCTGGTGGCACCTTCATGTATACTTATAGGATATACATCATAATTTTACCGCAAACGTTGTGTTCAAGTTGTTTTGACTGTTATAGAATCATTTTCACAACAAACAACCACGACAAAGTCACCCAGACTTAATACAGATTTGTTCTCTGCAAAGTTCGATAATGATGTCAGTATTGCTGGTTTGAAGGCTGCATTGATTCGGAAATCTTCATGCATTGATTCATTGAAACGTGAACATCAGGAGTTGAAAATACAGTTTGAAGCTTCAGCCTCTGAATGGGAACACGAAAAAGAAGTGCGTAATAAAGAAGTTTTTATATGCATTAGGGACTTAGCACGATTTTGTTCTAGAGGGTTACGACAGCGTTGAAGTGATTTTTTATTTTATTGTTTGCAGTATTTGACGTTGTTTTATGCTTTTCTCGCAGTTCCTTATCAAGGGGTAGAAGGATTAGAATATCCAATGTAGGGAAGCTCCTTTTGGTACCGCCTTTGGTATGCATTAAGGAAGGGTGACTATTTTTGATTTATTGAGCGAAGCGAAACTCCGAGCGAAGCTCGGAGTTTCGCGAAGCGTTTTATGTTTTGTACTTGGGGGTCGAAAGGTGGATGTCCGTCCGTCTGTCCGTCCGAAAAGAATCTCAGGAACGACTGAACCGATTTTGATAAACTTTTTTTGTTTGAAAGCCAATTATCCTGGGGTGTTAACCTCGCATTGGGGTTTTGAAATTGTAAGCCGTTTAGTAGCTACAGGCTAATTGGCATAATTAATTAAGCCTAAATTAGGACTTTCCATAATATTTCACTAATTATTACAGTTAGAAGCAATCTAATTTTAGCATTAAAGGGTTTTTGGGTGCGAGGAATCTGCGTACACTGTTTACAAACCTCCAAAACCGATTATTGAGCAGTTAGCTAATAGATAATTTGCATATTAGTATAGGTTATAAGCCTAAATTAGGACTTTTTACAATATTTCACTAATTATTAAGGTTAAAAGCAATATAATTTCAGCACTAAAGGGTTTTTAGGTGCATGGAATTTGAATAAATAGTTAACAAACATCCAAAACCGATAATTGAATAGTTAGCTAAAAACTAATTTGCATATTAGCTTAATTAACAAGGCAAAACTATGACTTTTTAAATTATTTCAATAATTTTTAGGGTTCACTGAAGGTTTTTGGGTGCGAGGAATCTGAATAAATTGGTTACCAACCTCCAACACCGATAATTGGATAGTTAGCTAATAGTTAATTTGCATATTAGCTTAATTGACAAGACAAAATTAGGACTTTTTAAATTATTCCAAAAATTATAGGGTGGCTGAAGGGTTTTTGGGTGCGAGGAATTTGAGGAAATTGCTTACAAACCTCCAAAACCGATAAATGAATAGTTAGCTAATAACTAATTTGCATATTACCTTAATTGCTTACGTGTGTTCGAGCTTCGCTCAATAAATGTAGTCCCACTACGACTGGTTGTATTATCATGTTTCTAAGTTAGCTACTAATAACTTTAAGTTGTTTTAAAAGCAAGCTAACGAAAATGTTCATTTATTTGTTCACTATTGAAAAATGACGTTTTGTTCGTGTGTAAGAAGCAGCGCGAATGACTGCTGTGTTTATCATTTGAAGTTTATTTTTGGGAACCATACTAATTTTTATTTGTATTAGTTCAGCGCCTGCAACATCGTGTATCAACACTTCAAAAGGAACTTTTATATGCTGTGCAAAGTGAAAAACAAGCCCAAGAAACATTGAAACAGTCGAAAACCAGACTGCCACATCATGCTATTAGAACGCCACAAAGTGGATTGTCCAACGATGAACGAGATCGAGTCGTTGCTGAAGTACGTAAAGTTTGCGGAAATCTTTTTAAGTTTGATTTCCTGTTTATTGTTAGGTATCCTGGTTTGGGTTGCAGAGTTAATTTTTCAAATTTGTAGTTGGTTTTTAAATCGTCAGATACAATATTGGATCAGATGAGACAAAGGGCACACGGTTGAACACCTTTTACACTGTCGTACCAAGCCAATTACACTGAAATCAATCAATTTGTGGAAAATGCCCGTAAAAGTTTCAGTCATCCTAGGTCTCGCGACCTCAGGAATGCAGTAAACGCATGTGGATGGGCTACAAACAACAACAGCAACAACAACCAGATACGTAGTTTAAAATGATATTGAAACCAGCGGATGGCTGAACCTCACCAATACCGAAACCCACATTCGTGGTTATTAGTAATGCAACAGACGTATATAAAAGGACAGAACGAAAAAATTTGAAATCCCATAAATAATTTTTGTTTACCTACATATATAACGTTATCGAATACAAGCTACTAGATAACAAATGAAATTGAAAATATTCATATAAGAAAGGATTAATGGAAAAATTTTCAATTACCATCTCTAAACAACTGTCAGATTTTTAGCTTCGCGAAAAACATCAGTCTGATTTGGCACAGTTGCAACAGTTAACATTTAGCAAAGACGACGAAATTGAACAGCTGAAGCTCGAGTTGGAAGACACCAGATCCAAAATGGAATTACTGAAGTCTCACAAAGAAAACTATCTTGAGTCAATAAAACAGCTCAGCGACGAAGTGTTTGACTATAAAATTAAAGTGAAGGTAGTCAAGTTCAACCTTTATCATATATACCGTTGTTTGTATATTGGGCCTATGTTAATTATAGAGGCCTTCCCACTAGGGAATCAGTAGAATGGTGTATTTACTAGCGGTCTTAGACTTTGGTTTAAGGGTTAAGGGTTCCAAAACAGGAGCTACATTTCACAGGAAACAGGAACAGAAACTTATTCTTTCACGGCAACAGGAACCGGAACAATAATTGCAAATATATTGTACCACCGAATTGCTGTTATCTGACTATAAATCAAAATAAAATATGCTGTTCGTCGACCGTTTTGCGTTTTCATTAACCAGTTTTCCATGTTCTGCAGACATGCGTCGAGTACTTTAAAATGTTGGGAATGTCAGATAAACACAAGTTGTGAAAAGAAGCCGAGCTTTTGCAAATATATTGAGACGTAAATTTTTCACCTTTAACTTTATTCTTCGGAATTTGCTACGATATCGTAAAAATTAAAGTTCCCGTGTCTTTCAACTCCGGACCGTAAACGGAAACTGAATTTTTGCATGAATTGTGGCCGGAACAGGTATCCCGTTTGGAATAGGAATTCTGCCCGGAACGTTCTGCTTCGATTTGCTCTGAAACTGTGGACGACATCTGGAGTAAAACGAAATGCATGATGATAAGCTCTGGTTTTAAACTGGAAAAATCGCAACATGTTGATTTTGATTTTGGTTGAATGTTTGTATAACTTTTATTCTAACTTTGCTAGGATTTGGAAACTGAACTGAACACTGTTAAGTCTGAATCCGAAATCGGACTGATCATGAGTGAAAATCTGAAGAAATACCAGTTAATGAAGACGGAAAACGAGTTTTTGCGGAAACATAATAACCGCCTCAGGTATCTTATAGCAAGAGTGGATGGTGCATACTTCAACAAGAGCATGCAACTGGGTACATTTTGTGTAGGAAAGATCCCCACCTATTTTGACGAGGTACAAGATCCCCACCTATTTCGAAGAGGTACAACCTGTGCGAACCATGGTACTTTATGTACCCGGCAACAAATATACTCTTCTTATAGTTTAATGTATAGTTGTTGCATGTGTCATCCACTCCCCTTTAAGTAAGATGGGGTCGGCCAAAAACGCAACGCCCTTTGGTACATTTTGTACCATGCTTAACTTCAAGAGTTGCACACTCTTGTATTATGCACTCTTGCTTATAGTAATTCATAATAGTGCTAGTATTTGCGTGAAGTAGTTTTTATAATTTATTTTAAGTCCCTCTAATCTTGTTTAATTTCAGATAAATCGATTCAGTTCTTTTCTCGTTAGATCATGTTAAAATATTCATTTATTGTGCCTATGTCACAGTATACTTCTTGCACCGGTTTAGTCCGTCCTCTCGTCCCGCATCATCTTCGCAAGCATGATCATGAGCAGTTGTCAGCTAATATTAAAAGTAAAGTGTAATTAAAAAATGCAAGCAGTTTTGCAGCAATTTACAATTTTCGCAGTAAGCATTCATTAACCTTCGTTGTAATTTTCACCTAAATGCTACAAGTAAGAAGTAAATGCTCTTTACTTTAAAATTGTCGTGCCATGCTAAAGTTATGGATCTACAATTTAGAAACCTATTTGGTATGTCGGTATACGTATTAGCCCTGTTAGTCTGACAATTCGCAGACGTGTACATTTATTATTAAGGCTTGAATCACAAAATGTCCAACTGCTGTATGAAGAAAAGCAAACATTGTCGGATCAGCTAGCTTCAGTTGAATCGCAACGTAATCAATTAATGGTAATTTATTGTAATGCTAATAGTGGTAGTAATAATAATCATAATAATAATAACAATAATATTAATAATAATGGCCCATGTATAGAACAGGGCGGGATCGTTTTCCGGAGGGGCTGTAACAGAGTCAGTTAGCGTTAGACTAAATTTTTTGCTTAGGCTTAGGCTTAGCAATAGGTTCATCCTTACGTTTAGGCTTAAGAATATGCTTATACTACTGTTCCGGCTCTGTTCTATACATGGGCCATAATAATAATAATAATAATAGTAATAATAAATAATAAATAATAGTAATAATAATAATGAAAATAATAATAATAATAATAATAATAATAATAATAATAATAATAATAATAATAATAAGAATAATAATAATAATAATAATAATAAACCGCTGCCTTAACCGCCACACAAGTTATTTTTTATTTTTAAGCAAAGAAATTTACATTCCGTGACGACCTAAGCGTATAGCTCAGTGTACTGGGAATGGTTTTATTTTTCACCAATCCAGGCGCGACGATGCCTAAAATGTCGAATTGGCACTTAAACATTTCTTGTCGATCGCCAAATTGGTGACTAAAATTTATGTGTATTTCACAGAAAATTTTCTTGAAAAGCTAATTGTATAAACGTAGTAAAATATAGTAAATGCAGCATTTTGAACTTTGATCTGTATTGTCTTAAAAAATTTAAGTGTGGCGTTTAAAATGCTATGGTTAGTCGTCAAATGGCACCTTGGTGTAAAAGATAAAACCATAGGACAGTGCCAACGTATTGTTATCACTCATTGTATATACCTTTGGTATCATGCGCGCTTGAAAACTATATTTGAATTGAATTAAATTTTACCTGTATTAATGCTGGTTTGCTGTGCGCCGATAACTGTCTAGGTGCTACACATATTTGAAAATACGTGCCGGAAATATAAGTGTGGCTTTGAGTACATACCTATTTTTAATAGTATTTCATAAGTATTTTAGACTGAAAATACTGCGCTGAAAGACTTTTTGTTGAAAAACTACGAACAGTCACATGTTAGTTCATTAGCTGTTCAAAAGGTTGATCAATTTGGTAAGCCTATAGTTTTACGCGGTGCTTCCTTAACACGATATTACCGAACACTTTGAAGATTGCATTGTAGATGTTTGAAAATTTATTTGTGAAAAATCGCGTCAATTTTGCAATAGTCTGGGCATGATGGTAGCTAGGATTTTTGAAAAGGGGTTACGTTCTATGTAAATTTCGTAGGCGGTTGTGTTGCAAACTGAATCTGAAACCCACCCCAGGGAACGCGCTTGCGCGTGGGTGTGCTGTATTAACTTCAGGAAGTTTTCTACAATCCCGTTTAGTTGTTTGTTAGTAAGAGTGTGCAGTCTCGGATAGGTAAGTTTTTTGTAAGCCCAAACCTAAGCGTAATTGTGGATGGAGGGAGATGTATGAGAGCCGTCATTTTTATCAGGCGCACTTTAGAAGTCACCAAAAAGAACTCTTCCGTCGTTGTATATGTTTTTAGGAATTCATTGTGCTGATCTTACAGAACGGCTGCGCAAAGTCAGTTCTGAGTAAGTGTATACTAGTTAGTTGGTTTGCAATAATTGAATACTTATATTGTTACCATTTTGATTTGTCGTGTTTTAGAATTATAAATTTGTTAAATTCCGTGTAATGATATAGCAAGCACCACCATTCTAGTTTCAGAAAATCGAATTTAAAAGCTCTCGTTCACTAATCGCCATGTGCTAATAAATTTGTTTGCCTGATCCAATTACTCAAAATATGCCGATGTGCCTCGTTGTCTTTCATCAATTACTATGGTATCAGGCTTGCGATAATAAGTTAATAATTTAGTCATAAGTAAGTTCACGTAATGAAAAACGTTGTTATTGCAAGTGTAAGCACCAATAATAATTAGGACACCAACAATTAGCATTTCAACAGGTAATATAGATTCGAAAACGTGAATAGCGCACTCTGAGGATATTTCAGACTGAATACGTCTAAGGATGAAATCGACTCACTGCGATCAGCAATGAAAGCAGAAAAAGACGACTGGACAAACAGGTGTGTACTAAGCTTCATATCAAAATCGACATACATTATTTCACGAGTTTGGCGGCAAAAATGTTGGATAATTCCGAAATTACTATTCAGGATGACTTGAATGTTCTTTCAGTTGACGGTGGGTAATATTATTTTTATGCTAGATATTAATACAGAACGTTGTTTAAATTTATTTGTGTACATATTTTGTGTCTTTGCAATTTTTTTTCAGAAACAATCAGCTCGAAAACGAGATAAAGACAAAAACAAACGAAATGGTGGACCTGCAAACGAAGTAAGCACATTTCCAATATTGTTAGTTATTGGTTAACTGTTCAATTGCCACTTTTGGATGCAGTCTCGCCCCGTTGCAATATTGCTCGAAAAATGGTTGCAAAAATATATTGCTTTGGTTTGGTGAAATAGATGTGCCCATGGGCGTAGCCAGGATTTTTGAAAAAGTGTCATGACGTATTAAAATTTCGAAGACGTGGGTTTTTGTGTTAACTATAAAAGTCCTTAATACCGCTGGACAAAAATCCAAAAGTGATTTGGTCCTAAAATTTCCCCGACTACGCTTTTGCATGTGTTATGACGTATTTGGTGTTTTTAAACTGTATGAGATGTCAGTGGTTTGTTTGTTATAGATTTGATGGTCTCCAAGAATCGTTGAACCTAAGTACTAAGCGTGAGTCGACGTATATTCAACACGTTGATGAATTAAAGCAAAAATTAGCGGACGCATCTGAAAAGCGAAGTCAACGTGTGAAAATTGATAATTCAACAACAGAGGCACAAACCGATAATTCCGAATGTTCGTTGCAAAAAACAGGTGCTGTTCTAAATGTTTTAATTTTCCTTGAAATGTCTATTTTGCGCGTTGATTAAATTTGCTAAGTTTATTAGTGGCCTAAGTTGTTTTGCTGTTTAAGTTTCCGTTCTGTTCTTTGTTTTTGGATTACATTTTTTTGCGTAAAATCAAACGCCGATAATTTAAACAACACTGTACATGTTTGTTTTACGTTTGTTGTTTGGTGACACACAGTTGTCGGTGGTTCCGACCCTTTTATTACACGAACGGTAAATTAGAAGTGTCGCGGATAGCGTTAGGGTCTCTTGCATGGTTGGCGGGCCCATTACTACCGGTACGACTCGGTTAAACATCGCTTGACCACGTTATAGAGCGGTTTTCGTTTCTTCTCTGCATCGTGCAGCGTTTTCCACCTTTTAGCGCGATCTTTCAGTGTCCGAGTTCTTTGTGTATCATGAAAATTATCACAATGTGTTTTAATAGCTTCAGAAACGGAACATCAAGAAGGCGACGTAGATCAAACTTGTGACATGGAGATTTCGAGTGCACCAGAATGCTCACGGGATGGAGATATTAACATTTCAAACGCACAGGAGGTTACATTAAAAGCCAAAGCGGCTATGATAATTAATTTGCAACAAAAGTTAATGGCGGCGTATAAGGAGATTGTTGAACTCAAACGCAGTGCGGAGGTTGGCGGAACGGTACAGCGTACAACAACAGAAGGTTAGCGTTGATTTCAGATAGAGACAGGTTTTAATGTTCTATTTCATTTGAAAAAAATTATTTAGTTTTCGATGTGACGGAATTTTGAATCGTTCGATCATAACTGCTTTGGTTTAAAAATGCTTGAGGCGCATCAATTGATTAAAGTGTGTAGAAAAATATACATAAACAGGTGCTAGTCACATTATTGTTAGTTGTTAGTGATTTTGCCTGCATTGTATAGTGTTAATTCCTGTTCCTTTTCCTGCATTCAAAGGTGCAGGAACGGGAATTTTTGCGGTTTTGTGGCAAATTATTCATAATCCTTTAACTATTGCAAACATTTGTCTTTGAAAAATTGTTATTTCGAAATGAGTGTTCCTGCAATTACTTCAGTTTTGTTAATAAGGTGTTTCCGCTGTGTTCTCAAAGCTTGATGATGAAATACGTGAAAATTCGCTCAGCCTATTTTTATCAAGTGTTCTAAAAAATCCAACACTAATTTAGTGATTAAAATTATTTCAAATTCCGGTTCCTGCAATGAAATTCGATTCCTGTGCCTTGTCTGGCACAATTTAGTTCCTGTTGGAACCATTTGTGTTGTACTAGAGAGTAGGGGCGTCGCCTGGAGTTTGAAAACAGGAGTACGTTATATAGAAATTTCGAATCGATGGTTTCATGTGAAAAGATTCAAAATTCCAGTTGACAAAAATCACAATGAATGAGTTTTGACACCTAAATTCCCCTTAGTACGCGGTTGTTCGAGAGCGACTACTAGCGGCATTTTAATCTAAATTATTAACCAACATTGTTGGGTTTTGGTTATTTGAATTTGGAAGATTTTCTGCAAAACGCTAGCCTGGCCTGAATAACAAATATTTTAGATCCTGATGGTCAAAATATAACCGATACTATTGACATGGATGCATCGGAACAGGAACATAGTTCTGAAATGAAAGATTCGCCTAGTTCGCAATCAGAGCATTCCGACGGAAGTCGTGTTTTCCGTAGCTCAATAGAAGAAACGTTACAGAAAGCTGGTCAGGAGGTCGAAAAGATTGGAAGGCTGCTAGCTGAAAAGGAAAGTGGTCAACATTTTGAGTAAGTGCTATGCCATATGCTGTTGTGTAAACTACTCAACTACTGTTATATGACTTTAGAAGGAACTCCATAACTTTTATGAACTTATTAATTCGATTTAGCTGAAGTATAAGTATTGTAGACGCCTTTCCCTGCCTTGTGATTAGCTAAGCATCCTAGAGGTCCGGTAAAAGTTTGAGGAGGGGCGTGCAAGGTTCCAAACGGCATGCAAAGCGTAGATTTTAAATGACTTAAAGACTATTTATTACATTTCTAGGGCAAGAGGAAAATTTGTCTGGGAGACTAACCCTGTCCTGGCTACAGTGAATTCGTGGTTTCTAAAAGCTATAAAGCTTTGTATCATTTTTTCTTTATTCTTGTTGTACGCTGTGAATTCTTTACCGCGCTATAATGTAAAATTGAGTAGCGGAGAGGATTTGTGAAGCTGAAGTTTTCAGTTAGAGATATGATTATTTTTTGTGCAGAAAAATAACTCCGGAAGGTTCAACCAAGACTGAAATGGACAATTCCCAGCCGGAAACTGATAAAGATGAGTATATCGCAGCGTTGGAGGATCGTTTGGGAATGAAGGTTAGAAAATTTTTAATCATATTGATATATGTAGCAGAAATTCATGCCACTGGTCATTCCAGGATTTTATTTCGAGGAATGCAGTCATTTAATAGATTTCTTTTTTGTTATTCTATATGTGATGTACATACTAAGGGTTGCGCTATACTCGCTGCGCACGGAGCGCACATTATTGTATTTTTATGTCGGCAGACCGATCATTTTATTAGCGAACCTAACTTGTGAGAGTCGTAGTAACTTGTGGTAATGGTATCTACACCACTGATGCTTTTCGGGCTACAATGACCATCAGTCGTCTATGGTCCTGTTTTCAAAAGTTACCTGGTGTACTCATGATTTTGTGGAAGTTGCATCTATCCTATAGCAACCGGTAATGATATTTTCCTGCGTTCTCACTGCATACATATTTCATGTGATTGTGAAACGGTCACAGTAAGATAAGAAAATAAATTTCTGTAGGGCGATTTTGATCCAAAAGACACCAAAGTAATGCATATGGAACAAAATCCATTCAATGTTGAAGCTGAGCGTTACCAGATAAAGTTGAAGCTTTTGAATGATGTAAGTAGTGCTAAATCGCAATACATGGACGTAACCATGATTTTTGCAATGGTGGGTCACTTTCGATAAAAATTTCGGGTGGGATTTATGTGTGTGAACTGAAAAAGGTTCCTGAAATCGTTGACATCATAGCCACTGTGTAAAGCGGGGTAGACATGTGTTTGTAAATGTTACCGGACAGAGTTGTGGTTCAAAAGACAATTTCAAGACCAAAATGTGGTCAGACATTGCTGCATCGGCAAAAACGTTAATCATAGTTGTACGTCCACTGCGAGTATGAGATGTTAGGCTTATTTTTTCCTAAGTTTAGGTTTAGTGGGCATGTCTTAGAATTTACCATCGAGTGCTGCATCTAAATTTGACCAATATAATGAAGTAAATCAGTAAATTAGTTTGCACTGTTGTTCGCCGTACTACTAATCTTGTTTTTAAAGCGCGATCTTTTATAGGAAAATTTACGATTAAAAATCGAAATTGATGAAATACGAAAGCGGCGTGCAAGTAGTGCAGCTGTTGAAGACGTAACTGACCAAAGCCGGTCCGAACTGCACGACGCGTCTGGTAAATCTGGCACTGAAAGTTCTGACGTTCGTTGGAAACCCCTGACCAATGATGATGTTGATAGTGTTGTTGAAGAACGGATGAAAATCGTCGAAAAGGAAAAGGAAATTGAAGGTAAAGTATACCGTTTTGCTTCTAGATCGCTGCTGTGGTTTGCTGAACCAATGAAATTCAACATCAGGGTTCAACTAGAACTACATTTCACAGGAGGCAGGAACACGAATAGGATTTAATTTCTTTTGCCGGAACGGGAACACCATACGTAAATATATCATTAGGTTACTAAATTATTGCTAATAAACGGTAACCCGAAATAAATATGATTTGAATGTGAAGAATTTGCCGACCGAACGAGTTGCGAAAATAAACTTTGTTGCTTTAATGGTTTTCAGACGTTAATTTTTTTAAGCATATAATTAATTTGTCATAAAGCAAAAAATTTAGTTCCGAAGAGAAATCGAATTTTTGTAGAAATTGCGATTAGAGTCGGAATACCTGTGGAACCCTAATATGTGTCCTTAAAATTCACAAGTAGCTTGCGCAGGAAGGATTGAATTTTTGCGCGGTGAAATGTGTATTTTAAACTTTTTAACTGTGCGTTTCGGATATTCGTAGACTGTATTTTGCAAATGCCTCTTATTTTTTATCAACAACCGCTTATGAAGAGCTGGTTAAAATGGCGTATTGTGTATTATTATTATTTTTTAAGATTTGAAAAAACAAATTGAAGCGATAAAAACGTTTAATACAAAACAAATTGGGATTATAAAAACAACGTCTCAGGAATATCGCGAAGTGTCCGCGTTGCTGACGGGTTATCAAGTCAAGCTCAAAGATAAGCATGCCAAACGTGACAATTCCTCATCGACATACGAAATTAAATCAATGTTTGACCGAAATCCGGAAAATTTCTTTTTGTTTCAGGTATTAATTTAATATTTTTATGTAGCGAGGTTTTTAGCAGTTCTGAAGTCACAAACCAAATTAGGGAGCAATCGTGATCGCGTTTGAAGCGGCGGGTCTCTTCGCGATTGGTTGTTTCTCGGACGCAATGGATCGCAAACGCTTTCTAATGTGCTCTCGATTTGTGCAACCATTAACGCGGTAACAACCGCGATTTGAAATGCGACTGTAACCGCGTCTCCAAAGAATCGCGATTACTGCGCGTTCAATTCTGTTCCTAACTGAACTTCAGCAAAAACAAAATTGTTAGGCAAACTAAGCTAAGACGTTTCCGTGATCTGCGACAATCCAACAGGCGTGGTAGCGTTGGCACGGAGCACTTTGCCGATTCCGTCAGCGTAGACTTCTTACAGCAACAACAACAACATCAACAACAACAACAACATGCCATATGTTTATTCTAGGAAATGAAATAAAACACTTCAAATAGGCAATGCATAAAAAAATAAGGCATTTGATGTGTATTGTTGGAAACGTATATGCGAATGGTTAATGGAAATGAGGCAACCAATTTCAGAAACGCAAACCGGTGTTTGCGAACCTTGTTGGATTCGGTTTTTTCAAATTCTATATCCGATTTCGAACCTTCAGTTTTTGCCGAATCTGAAAGTGAATCCGAACTTGTGTTGCCTACCTGGGTTTAATAATTGTGGTTCACGGGCCAAGTTCTTGATCAAACTGCGGTGGGTTTTGGTTTTTAGCTGTTATTAACCGGACACAATCCTTCGATTGCACCCAGGTACAAATCATGCGAAGAAATAATAAATTGTTGAAAAGCCTTTGATGTCTCCGAACGTTAAACCTTTTTCTTTAATAGTTTCTGTTTTTATTGTGTATTTGCAGAAATCTGGAGATAAACTGACGTTACTGGAAAATGATTATACACTGTCGTGGCTTGATTTTGTTGATTCGTATTTGAATGAAGATGATTGTATTCCTGCATTTCTCAGTGCAGTCACGCTACAGCTGTACAATCGTGATGAAAATGCGTCAGGTCAAGGCAGTTCAAATGTTTGATGACCGTTTTGTGTCGCTAGTATGCTTGTTACTATGACAATGTTGTCCGAGTAATGTGTTTTCTAACTATCCAAGATTTTCGTGTGCAATTGTTGCAAAAATTGAACAAGGTTGTATCGTTTTGGTAAGCTATCAGGTATGTTGTCTTCAACTTGTATCTCACTCAAGTATAGAAATTATACTGGTTTTGTACAGTAAAATTGGGAGTGTTGTTTAGCGTTTGCCGTAAGAGTTAATGACAATCAACATAATCTTGAAAAGTAATTATTGTTGAATTTTGAAGAGCGTCATGTACGAACTAAATATAGCGCAATTCGTCCATTTAAGTGTACTGGTGTGAAATGCTCACCAGGCCACAAAAATAATTTATATCAATAGCAATTGTTTGTTACAGATAATACTGCAACTATTTGATATGAAATAAAAATTACGAACGTCATCCAAAATCTAAAAATATATGTTTCCGTTATTTCAATCAAATCTATTTCCGTTATTTTTGCTATCCGTTTACAGCTTGCTAAGTGTGTTAAATTTATTGTTCATTTATTTCATTGTCCGACTGTAGACATGCCAATTTTGTCCGCAAATGTATATTTTGGTTTACAACAATTCAACAGGGTTGAAAATTTCAAAATTGCTCGGAGGGAAACAAATGGTAATAGAATATGTTGATAGGAATCTTACAAATATTGTCGAAAGTGTGTTTTCTATGTTCTTTTTGAGACATTTTCGAAAGTGAATGCTTTCTATAATGTTTCCATTGTTGCGAGCAAACTTACAGGTGAGCACAATTTTTCTCCAGATGCGAAAAGTTTCACTGACGGAAATCTCTGATAAAAATTCTACGAACGCTAGAGGTCAATCTGGCGGTGGCAGAAACGCGGTAGTACGTTCCGATCGCACTTCTTGTCCTACAAGAACTTTTTAATATTTCCTAGGGATTAGCACTTGTAGATATATATATATTACATTATGATATTATTGAAGGAAGCTCCAGAACATTTTGCGCTTTATTCGAACAAAGCCTCTATGTACTGTTCGCATTGCATAAAGCGTTCGGCTCTGAGAAGCAATTTACGGCGTTGTTCGCGGTGTCAATTTGCTCATTATTGCGGTCATAACTGTCAAAAAAGCGATTTCAAATCTCACAAATTAGAATGTCCGTTGCTTGCTGGGGTTAAACCACTATCCTCGTGCGTTTTTACGTCTTGCTCCAATTTGTTATTTTAAAGGAGCGTGCTGCCAAACAATCAGAAGAATATGAAAGCTAACAAGAATAATTGTTAGCGAACGAAGGCGAAATATATGGGATCTGGTATCTCATTGTGACGACTTGAAGAAGGATTCTAATCGCGCGAACGCACTCACTGATTTTGTACATCATTTGAGTTTATATTTGACGCGGTTGCATTTGTCGGATTTACCGAATGATGACGAAATCATTGAATTATATGGAAATTTTCAAATCAATTCTGCAGAAGTTACCGACCAGAATGATATAGCAATTGCTTTTGCGATTTATCTTGAGTTTTCCAAAGTGGATCATTCTTGTACACCAAACGGTGCTCATGTGTACGAAGGAAAAAATTGTGCTCTTCACTACTGCCTGGGTTATTTTGGGCTGCTACTGCGGCGCTTCGAATTAGCTATATTGATCTAATGCAGTCGACAAGTCAAAGGCGGTTGGCATTGAAAGAAAAGTATTACTTTGATTGTTGCTGTAATGACTGCACCAATACTGATAGAGATTATTTGATGAAAAGTTTGGCGCTATGTTGTTCAATCCAAAGATTCAAACAGAGAACTGTATCGGTGTTTAAAATGTTCAAGATTGCACACCGAATGCCAAATGGTGTGTTATACAAATGCAGCTAACAAGCTGTTAGCGGAAATTTGTAATTTGAAAAGCCAGGTATCTCAAGACCAACATTCCAAGAGTATGACATATTTTGAAGAAGAAGCCATTTCAACATTTGAAAGATGCGAAACTGATGTTAGAACGCATTTGTCTCCTGTGAATGCTTTACGTGGAAGAATTGCTGATGAGTACATTGAGTCGCTGCTTAAGTATCAACGGGATAAAGCTAAAATCGCAAGTAGTGTCGTGGGGTTGACTCAAGATGTGCAGCACGCTGTCGAATTCTGCCACCCTTTCCATCATGACGCTATTTATTTCGTTTAAAACATTGTCAGACAAATCGTTTTTTATATCATGGCTTTTCATCATTCTTGTTTGAGTCCAATGGTGAGGTATCAGTTTAATGTAAAGACTTGTATAACAAAGCGTACATTCTGTTGGTTGAAGCTGAAGAGTCCGTTATTGAAGTTTACGGCGAAAGCTATGCTATGTTGCCAGGTATTCGTTCTGCAAAAGCTGATGCTGAGAAAGTGTTGAAAATATTGTCAGTGAAAAGTGATGCTTATACTCAGATGGCAAAAGAACTTTTAAGCTTTTTTAAACTTTACTTATTTTTAACAATTTTTATACTAAACTTGTTGTTTTTACAGTTCTGAGGTTGTTAATTTCATGTTTCAGTAAACCTTTTACGAATGTGTAGACTAGTGTTTTGGATCTCGTTTACATGCGATATATACAAGGGCGAAAATGTTCTCGGCATGTTGTAGTCGCAGACGAAAACTGCATATTCGGAGGTTACTGAGTTGCTGTGACGGATGAAAGTTTAAAATTAGTGTACAGCCGATGTATCGGTATATATCTATATTTTTTAGCATTTTGATACTAGCAGGATGCAAAGGAAGGTGAAAAATGCCGGAGACGGAGGTCAACGGAACTTGCCGGAGGTGAGGCGAAATTAAGTAGTAAAAATCAAGGTGCAAAGCTGAACTGGATATCGCAACAGCAAATTTATATCGGAAACGGAATTGGAACTATCAATTATTGATAAGTTAACATGCCGAAAACAATTTAATAGATAAATGATGCATAGTATTTATACAACAGATCAATTTTTTGCACATAACAGTCAGTTGGAATGCTATCAATTTCATTTCTGGTCGTATATCCGTATGTGTGGTCAGGGAAACTGTTTATCTCTCTTGCGTTTGCGTTTGAAAAAATTCGCAAAATTTCAAAGTGAGAATATCAGTAAAATGTGTAAAATTTGGTTTTAGGTTTATTTTTAAGCAATGGCGCGCTTGCCAATATATAGCGCGGAGCCCAGGTGCAAGCTGGGAGGAACCACAGGATTAATATCTTTTTTCTCTTGTCAGGGCATTTCAGAGGTCAACAAATTAGGCCTTTAGCCGGGATCAGAACCGGAGGTGAAGCAAAAAATTAGGACATAAAAAAATTGATGTTATTTTTGCTAATCGCTGGAAGACAGATGAATTGTATAAAAAATGTGGAAAACATAACTTCTATTATCTTGATGCAGGTGGGGCAGGGTTTTTCGTGGTCCCCACAAATGAATCGTGAGACTTGTGTACACAACTATCTGGCTGTTGGATGTTACAAGCTGTTTTTTCGCCACGATCGCTCGCAAACACTTTTTCGCGAGCAAACTTTATGCTATATTCGGACGCTTATTTCTTTTGCCGGAGACTGATATCCGGTCACACTTTGGTGTACACAATAGGGCATATTGATCCGCTGAGCATTAAATGCCTTCTTATTGAGCGTATTTGGTAATTAGGTTGCAGTACATTAATAAATACATATTATATTTTGGGCCATGTATAGAACAGGGTCGTAACAGTAGTATAAGCATATTCGTAAGCCTAACGCCTAAGCGTAAGGATGAACCTATTTCTAAGCCTAAGTCTAACCCTAAGCCTAAGCAAAAAAGTTAGTCTAAAGCTTAAGCTGACTGTCCACTTTTTGTTTATATTAAAAATTGCCGAATTTCAAGTTTCTATGACAGATAGCTATAATTAATGTCGTCGCCTCGTGTGACCAGATCGAGCAAAACGGCTAAAAACTCGTCAAATACTCCAACGGGAAATACGGACGATCCTGATATTCTTGAGCTGGACGCCAGTGATGATATTGCACGCAACGGTGCCGGATCCGATACACAAACAGCACAGTCTCGGTTAGAAAGTCCAAGAATTAAAGATGGTCCAAGGTCGAACAGTGGAAGCCGCCAGGACAGCCCTCGGAAGACAATGAACACATCGTCGAATGACGCTGTGTTGGATACAGAACGCGAACTAAAACGCTGTCACGATGCAATTGCTGCAGTGCTTACGACACATGCGTCTAGTGCGACGGATAGCGGTGCTGTGGCGTCGGCAATTAGTGACGTACTGATTTGTGTAAGCTTTGCCATTGGTTAGAGTTGATGATTGCAAATTGTAGGGCTGCCAGGAGGATGGTCAGGATGTATCCCTTTAAATGGCACCGCCGTGCTGAAAATTTTTGCGACGCAAAATGTTTGCTCGAAGCTGGTGCTGAAAATTTTTTCGACGCAAAATGTTTGCTCGAAGCTGGTGCTGAAATTTTTGCGACGCAAAATGTTCGCTTGAAGCTCGCAATGAATTTTGTTGCAAACTAAATGTGAAAAATAATATGACGTCGTTAAAATGATGGAGACAACTGTAAATTTTTGGAACACACAATAAGTATCATCTCTCAACCGGGAAATCCTGGAACAGCAACTGGGGGAGACCGGCATGGTTTTTATTGTAATATAAGGGTTATGAACACAACTTTTGTACTACAGATCCTATTAGTACAACGCAAACGAACAATCAACATAATCAAAATATACCAGCGATTTAGATGCTTATTCTAAATCGTATTATGGTTATTCTAAATCGTATTTTACCTTGTCACAAATTATATGTTTAGATTTTAAGAGTTTCTCGACCCTACGCAAATATTTTAGGGTATACACGTCCAGGAACCCTTTCGAACCGCTGTACCGGTGCGTCAGAGCAAAAACGACCGACTCTGTAGACCAGGGTATTCAACTTGCACCATCTGGTGGGGTCTAAATATGTACCCATGTCACTTTTGGGGATCGATGTGCGTAATGCAGTGCAAGTTCACAATAATTTTGGCTTTTATTAAGCGGAACAGATAACAGTACGCAACTACATTGTTTGCTTACATGAAATATACAACGGATATTGAACTATCCGGCTCGTAGTTTTTTGGTATCCTTTTGGACCCTGGTTCACAGTGCTTATACTGTTTAAATGATAGCGAATTTTTTTCTATGTTTAATGTTTAGCTTATGTCATTTTTGAGTTTTTATTGACTGTAAATATAGGGGCTGATTAGTGTGTTTTGCTATTTTTGCAAAAAACGTTGTATTATGTTTATTGTACGCAGTTTTTTTCAGTGTACTACGTTGCATCACACTCTGGCGAAGAATATGTCGGTTATGAACGACGCTTTAATCGATATAAAGAGCCAAATATCGGAGTTGGGATCGCAAATGAAGGATCGTGATGATAAGGTACGTAGGTGACTGATATCAATGGTGCGCATAACATCGTAGCAACAAAGGTTCGGATTCGGTTTCGGATTCGGTTGTGGAAAAGCCGAATCCAACAAAATTCGACAATATGTTTTTTCATTTTTAAGCGATAAAATTTTTAAATACCTTGCTATCAAAAACAATATTTTTTATTTCAGGTGAGAAATCTCAGAACTGACGTCGGGACGAAATATATTAACGTATTAAAAGTTATACAGCTGGCATTGCGTTACATTCTCAAACAAATTATAGACATATCTGAAATTAGCAACATGCAGGATTCGGTTTCGGATTCGGCAAATTAGCACTGGATTCGGATTCGGATCGGTCAAATCATGAATTCGGTGCCACCCTGGTGCATAATTTGTTTTCGTGTGATTGTGTAGGCCAATCAATGTTATATGGAATACATAGGACGCAAATCATATTTTGTTGGCGTGAAAAATCTTGCTAAATCACAAAGGAATCGTTTCTGTTAAGTGAAAATGAACATTTTCAGGGCGAGTTTATAATATGGCACAAATAGTAATGTTGAACTTAGTCAACGTGTTGCATAATTTGAAACTTGCGTTTTTACGTCATCTCAGTGTGTAAAGACAAGCATAAATAGAGACAGCTATACATTCAGTTAAGCCCTATTCACACGTGCAAGTTTTTGCTGCGAGAACGTGCAGTTGCAAATTTCACGCAGAACTTGCATTTTTTTCATCAGCCAATGAGAAAGCGGTGGCAATAAATTCATTGAACTTGCATGGTTATTCACACATTTGAACTAAATTCCTAGCTGTGATTTTTATTGAATTATTTGCAGCTGCAAGTTCTCACAGCAAAAACTTGCACTTGTGAATCGGGCTTATAGTTTGTAATTTCTTAGCGCAAATTATTTTCATTAATTTTTGTATACTTATTTTTGTTATAAAATATATACCTAATATGCACAAAAATCCAACTGGAACGATGCCAAAATTTCTATGTATTATGGCATTGCCAGCATTAATTTATGTATACTACTACAACGGTAATGTATAATTAATTGTTGATTTTTCTTAATTACAAATATTTACAACCTGCGATCATTGTCTTGCAGATTGTTTTAGCTTGCTAAACTGTTGACGAAACTTAGCGAATCAGGGTCACTGGGACCTGTGGTCGGTCGTAAAAGCGACCCGATTGATTCCAGCGTCGGACATACTGGTGCATCGACATTTAGGTCAAGTTCTAACAGCAACGTAGCTCCGCTGAGACCTTCTAATAGTGGTAGCACGGCGGAACCCCCATCAAAGCGGTTCAAATCGACGCTAGAAGAAAATCGAGATGGTAAGAAGCCAAGCAGCACGGCTGGATATTCGGATGACGTGACTTCAAATGGTGCCAAGGCAACCACCGCTGCTGCTAACAAAGAACTGGACGAAAACAAATCCGTAGTGACCATACATGTAACGAATGATGTTTTACGTAAGCGCATGGCATATAACAGTGTTGCCAGGGCATGGGATAGTGTTGGCCAAAAAGGTCGAATTAATTTATGTCTTGAAAATTTAAAAAAACAGTGACAGTCACAGAGGGGGTGGCTCGTCCTTAGCGTCCCTGACCAAGCCAAATTGTGTTGTACACACTTGAATTGGAAGCGGGGACAACTAAGCTATAGTTTTCTGAAACATCTAATATATTGAATAGCAGGGTGCAACCGGAATTCCGTTTCCGGTAGGGAAATCCGGTGTTTTTCACTATACGGTTCCGGTAAGAAATCCGGTATTTTTCACGGAATTTTCCGGTATTTTCGGTAATGAAAATTATTTATCATTCGAAAATTTAAGAAAAATTGACATAATTCGAACTTGTTTATCTAAAATTGTCCTAGCGTGTATTGCCAGAATTTTCAATTTGTGCCACACTCCATAAATTATCGTATGTTTTCACCTACTGCATTTCTTTCAGGATTTTGTCATTCTAAATGGGGTGTTTACAGCATTAAATGCGATAAAATAGCGCTGAAAAATTAAGTTTTCGGTAACAAATATTTTTTATTTTCCGGTTCCGGCTTCGGTTCCGGTTCCGGTATTTTTTAAATTTCCGGTTTCGGTTCCGGTTCCGGTATTTTATAATTCCCGTTGCACCCTGTTGAATAGGGATTTGCTGATTAATCGGCATCAGCATCAATATATTGGCACTTTTCGTGAGTATTGAGGTCGGCATCGGCACTACAAAGAACTTGTCGATCATTTGACAATACTTTTTGGGCTTAGCGGACAGTTGGAATGTTATAATTTTTTGTAATAGTTGTAGGTGTTTTGGTATTTCAGATCCTCATTTCAAGTTTCAGTTTCATATTAATTCGTTAACGTTTACGAGTTTTGAACAAGCGTTCTACTACATTCAATATCAATCGCTCAATTACCCACTTGTTGCGGCTGATATCAAAGCGTGTGACGATCCTGGTTCAATTGTTTCGTTGTCAAATACAGCGACAACAACAACAGCAACTGCAGCAACTAAGAAAGCGATTGAAGAACAGTCTCAGGAGTTGCTTTTGGCGTTGTTTAATTTGAAGGTTTGTTGCGTTTAATAACCAAGCTATATGATTGTGCTGGTTCGATGAGACAAAGCTGATGAAAATGAACTTGTTAACAGGGTGCAACCGAATTCCGGGGCCGGTAAAGAAAATTCAGATTTTTCACCTTCAGACTCCGGTATTAAATCTGCTATTTTACGTTGGATTTTCCGATATTGTTGGTGTTGCTAATGATTTTGAATTTCAAAAACATAAGGTGAACTTCTTTGACGAATTTTTTGTTTTCGAACTATACCAGCACGGCGCTGGCAAAGTCTCTAAGCTAATTGCGGTTTGCAGAGCTATTTTCTGAAGCAAGATCAAAAACGCGTCCCAATTTTAAAGCTACTAAAATATAATATTTAGCAATTTTGTCTAATACAGTGAATATATTTTATCCAATCAGACTTTGTAGCGGTTACGGGTAAACAATTGGCTAAAACATAAAATACTGGTATTTGGATGCTTGTAACTTTTGAAGTTCATGGTAAACCCAGAATATGGTGTTTCCGAAGAGCTGTGTTAATTGATTAACTTTAGATTAGTCATGGACAAGCATATTTAGAGTGTTCCGAAGTGTACACAAAGGAACATCTGTTTTAAAATTGACACCAGTGAGCAATAACAAATCTAGGTGTTATGGGCGTAGCCTAGGTTTTGGAAAGCGGCGGCGTTCGTTCTATTAAAATTTCGAAGACGGGTTTGTTATGTTGCGAACTGATACCGTGTTTAAACACCCTAAACAAAAATGCTAAAGTAGGGGTTTGACACCTGAAACCGTTCCCCCAAAAACTACGCCGTTGCTAGGCGTTAGTATAATATATTGTCGGGATCATGTTTCATTATTCAGGCTGAACAATGCAAAGAGTTTGATCAAAAGTTGCGCGACAATGGTAAAGCGGCGATTTACGCGTTGTGTACGTTTCACACATACTATGGGACTGCGATGCGCTATTCTTACATACGAAAAGTTCCCCGGTCAGAATGGAAGGGCCGTAATGTTTACGGTGAAGCACTGACAAAGTTCGCAAGGCAATTGATTGACGGTGCAGAACCGGTTGATGCTCCGTTTGACTGTTTCAAGCATTGCCGGCCGGAATTCACGTTGGACCCGTCTCGGAGCATAGCGGTTCTGTCAGATTTACAGGTACGTAACGACACTTACAGGTACGTAGCATCGCTGCCACATTACAGGTACGTAACATCGCTGCCACATTACAGGTACGTAACATCGAAAGTAACGGGTCTCACTCTGAATGAAATAAAAAGTTCTCTTTAGAAAATAATGTTATTATAATGCCTTGGTCATACGTAGTTGATTGGTATTAATTTTTTTGATTCGTTATATTTTACCGCAATTAGAGATTTCATTTTAATATTATAACTTGAAAAATAATGTAAAATAATGCTGTATAAACGTTGTAAATGAAATTCGGTTGCTGTCGTAGATGTAGCAATTCTCATTTCTGAAATTACTTTTCAGTAAATATGCAACAACGATTTCTTGGTGCTATTTGATGTATGTTTGTTTAGGCTGGGCACGTCGAAAATCCCCGCAGTTGCCAAACTATTTCGTTATCGATCGAAATTTTAACGACAATTCCGGTTTCTAACTATTCCTAAGGTCATTTCCTGTACGGACTAAGATCGTTGTCTTTTTAGCTCTTCTACAGTAAATTAATAAAATGCTTTATGCTATGAAATTTAAATACATCAGCATTAGAACTTAAAATTAGTTCAAGAAACATTATGATCGATTCAAACGCTGCGATAAGCGAGACATTGCAGATATTAAGAGTAATCTTAATAATAGCGTTGGTTGATGCTGTGTGAGGACATGGTTGGAAGCACATGTTTGTTTTCGTACTTTGTCAGTGTTGTGCTTGAGATTGAAGTTTATTCAAGCTTTTATGTTACCTAAAATATACTGTGTGTGTCGTGCCTTCTGAGAAAATTGCATATGCGCTGGCTAATGCAATCAGTGGCAGTACTGAAACGCGATTGGTAAAAGATAAAAATACGTATGCTACTTACTTATCAGAGGTCAAAAAGGAACTACATTTCACAGGAACAGAAAACGGACATCAAACATGGGTTGGTTACTTTTGAACTTCATTTGAGTTTCGTCATGTGCCATATCGATTGGGTAATAGTTGTGTGGTATTTGGTTTTACGTACGCCATCGTTGGTATAAAAATTAGCAGTTAGCTTTTGGTTTGTGTGAACGAAAAAAATGCGGTATGTTACATGAAAGCGGTAAACCATTTTAATGTGGTGTCAATGAGCACAGTATAACGCAGAATCACACGAAGTTATATACTACTACTTATCGCTAACCCAAGTATATACTGCAATTATTAAGATACTTAATGGCAAATAGTCACAAAACAAGTTAACACTATCCAGAATCAGTATATAGTAAAAAATAAAAATAAAAAGTATTAGCAGAAATAAATAAATTTTTTAAACCTACTACTGGGAATTACACGCTCATGGATATATCGTGAACCGCATGCGTCGCGTAATCGATTCATCCGACAGTAACCGAAATCTTAGGGATGTAGATTGGGCTGATGGCAGAAGGTTAATTCAACCCCTTATGCCCTCTGGAGATGACGTTTGTGTGAGTTACCAGCAGTGTGCGTACTCTGCAAGTCAGGTCAAAAGCATAGCAAACCGTGTATGTAATCATATATTATATTGTATTCAAAGGAATGTTGTATACATTACAAACAATGCTTCACATTTATTTGTAAGGGGTTGATCGTACGGTACGTAATAACATTCCTCGTTATTCTGCCCTAATGTTGCCCATGAAATAGACAGGCGTCGGTGGGGCAGATGTCACTCGTATCGTTCAAGAATTAAGAGCACACGGAGTAAAGTGAGCTCGCATGTGTAAATAGCGAAAGTTGATTCTAGTAGTATGTTTTAGTTTAAAAAATTGTTTTTATTGTAGGATTTAATAAAGTGGCTCAACTTGATTGTTTGTGCTAATCGTTCGAACTAAAATAATTAATTACTAGTCAGCCGGCTTTGTGCAATGCGCAAAAGTTACTGAATCCATAACAGTCGGTGTATACAAATTTTCTTTCCACAGAACAGTCACATTTTTGTTGCGAAAAAATATCGTAAACAAAGTAATGCTGAAAACTAAACGAGGATGTGTTGAAATGGTTTCATTTTTTATGGTCTGTGAATTGTAGAAGATTTAACTCACTGTTGTCGTAGAAACAGTTTTAAATTAAAAAAAGTCGCATTTGTACCTGCTACCAAAGGCTGGGAAAGTACGCTGTTAAACAAAAATATTTAAACGACGAGATGTACACCTCGGAACAAGTGAATTAGTGACTTTGCAATAAAAAATGTATTTCGGAAAATCAATTTTTGAATTAATTAGCAGTCAGGTGAAAACAGTTTGCGAACATTAATCAGGCTTCCAAAATACACGCTGATATGTCCAGTTTTACGATTAATTCGTCATGAAACACGTAATCGAATTTAATGACGTCACGTCATGGCAGATAATATTTATATAAATTCTTTAATTTCTACTGAAATTAGATTCTCACCAAGTTAACAAGCTTCGGGCTGGTTCGATCTACCGTCTGAGTTGGAACCCTTGAATCCTTTGGGATATATAATATATGGCTATTTTGCAAAGTAGTGTTTCTTGCTTGGTCTCTCGTGTTTGACACTTTAAAATATTTTATTATTAGGTATTGAGTTGGAACCCTTGAATCCTTTGGGATATATAATATATGGCTATTTTGCAAAGTAGTGTTTCTTGCTTGGTCTCTCGTGTTTGACACTTTAAAATATTTTATTATTAGGTATTGAGTTGGAACCCTTGAATCCTTTGGGATATATAATATATGGCTATTTTGCAAAGTAGTGTTTCTTGCTTGGTCTCTCGTGTTTGACACTTTAAAATATTTTATTATTAGGTATTGAGTTGGAACCCTTGAATCCTTTGGGATATATAATATATGGCTATTTTGCAAAGTAGTGTTTCTTGCTTGGTCTCTCGTGTTTGACACTTTAAAATATTTTATTATTAGGTATTGAGTTGGAACCCTTGAATCCTTTGGGATATATAATATATGGCTATTTTGCAAAGTAGTGTTTCTTGCTTGGTCTCTCGTGTTTGACACTTTAAAATATTTTATTATTAGGTATTGAGTTGGAACCCTTGAATCCTTTGGGATATATAATATATGGCTATTTTGCAAAGTAGTGTTTCTTGCTTGGTCTCTCGGTTTTTGAACTTTAAAAAATTTTTTTATTAAGGATTTAGTTGGAACCCATGAATCCTTTGGGATATATAATATATGGCTATTTTGCAAAGTAGTGTTTCTTGCTTGGTCTCTCGTGTTTGACACTTTAAAATATTTTATTATTAGGTATTGAGTTGGAACCCTTGAATCCTTTGGGATATATAATATATGGCTATTTTGCAAAGTAGTGTTTCTTGCTTGGTTCTCTCGTGTTTGACACTTTAAAATATTTTATTATTAGGTATTGAGTTGGAACCCTTGAATCCTTTGGGATATATAATATATGGCTATTTTGCAAAGTAGTGTTTCTTGCTTGGTCTCTCGTGTTTGACACTTTAAAATATTTTAT